>VZZY01022048.1:0-231301 GCA_013400335.1 Eurystomus gularis | reverse complement strand
TCTGTGATTCTGTGATTCTTTGGAGGGTGGTTTAACCCACCCGTGCTCTGCCTAAATTCTGCTGAGAGCTGCCCTGGGACTGACTGGTGGGAGCACTGGTAAGGTAGATCTGAGCTCACTGTTCCTAGTGCTTTACTGCCTAAAATCTGGGGTAGAGAAAAAAAAAACAACCTGAAGTCAAATCAGTAAAGCTCCCAACCTTGTTCATAGCAGTCCAGTGTCCAAGTTGTCTTTAGCATATTTCTCAGTTGGAAAAGGTCTGAACACTTGTAGGGTCCACTCACATTGCAGATGGTCTGCAGGGTCCTAGGAATGAAGCCACTAGCACCAAAAGGATTTCAAAGGCCTGTGGCAGAGTCCCACATTTACCTGCTGCATTGTGGAATTGCATCTTGAGTCCTTATCTGCAAAGAGACTGAGGAGATGGGAAGAGAGGATTCTCTCACTCTTTGCTTTCAGAAGTGCCTAAATTTCCGTGCCTGTCAGCAGGGACCTGGCAGTGAGCAACAAAGGATCTCTATGGGAGCCACAGGAATTGTTCATACTGCAGTTCCTAAGCTAACTTCAGCCCATATGGAGCTGATTTTCAGCTAGTTATCTCAGGCAATGCTATGGTAGGTATCTGGTGGCACAAAATTTGGCAGGGAGAAGTATCTAACCTTCCTCCTCCTGCCTGGCAAGCAGCATCCACCCTCGCTGGCTTGCTTCACTGTTTGCAGTGTTTTGAAACAACTTGTATAAGCATCTGTGAAAGTGTTATATATATAGTCACTGATGAAGTTTCCAAATGAGTGAAAAAAACTAGGAATAGAGATGCTTAATGTAAGAAAAGAAATATGTTTTGTAGATGATAGTTTATAGTGACAACTCTTTAATGGAGTGGTCTGCAACCTTTCCTGGGCCACAGGCATAATACCAAAGGAGCAACATGCCATAAACAGTGTCAGTCTTCGCCCTTCTTACTGTTTGGGTGGAAACTTCTTGATTTTCCGTGGCTGCAGGTAGCAATGGAAGATCTTACAGGCCAAGTACAGGTTGTGGGCTACTGCTTTAATAGCTATATTTCCTCTGAGTTCCCTCTGCAAATTCTATAAATAATTTATTAACTGATTGTGGCTGATAGAGCTTTCTTCTGTGCTTGCAATGATTCAGACATTACTTTCATCTTTTCTAAGTTGTAATGCACAGTTAGTGAGTGACTTCACTTTTTCATTGGAAGCCATAGCGCTGGAAATTTGAGTCTTGGATACTTAAGCAAAAATTATAATCAACTTAATCAGGCTGTAGTTGACCTGAGAAAATGCAGTGACAGGAGATCCAGAGAGTCATGTCCATGTGTGATCAGGGCAATTCACTGTAACTGGGAGCAATTCCCTTGGCATGGAGGAGTGAGACTGCGAACAGTGGTGATGCCATCCAGAGAGATGTCCCTACTGGTGCACCCAGTCCCTCCAGCAGGTAGATTTAAGGCACTAGTGATTTCGGCTGCAACTGCTAGATCTACCTGTGATGGTGAATGGGTGCCCTTCGTTAAAGCCACCACTGTCACAACCATCAGCAGTGCCACTGAGAGAAGCTTGACGTTTTCAGCCTTGAGGAAAGTAGCACATTAAAACTTTGTGTTACATCAGGAAATGGGCCATTTAATGGCACCACTTGAACTTGCCAAGGATCTTTTTTTTTAAATCCACGTTGAACCATTTCCAATAAAGAGAAAAAGAATATTATAATGCTCTTGTGTTTCAGAAAGGCAGGCGAGTCTTAGAGGAGGGGCTTGTTGCATGGGTTATTAGTGTTTGCTGCTCCCCTGAAGACTTCAAGGGAAGTATGTGCAAAGCTGAAAACATAGGAGAGCTTTTCAGTTTCCTTTCAACTGCTTGCTGCGGGGGAAACCACAAGAACTTTCTTCTTATGTTGACTGCTGTAATGATGTGCTGTACTATTGAGCTTCCAGGTCCAGCTGACATGGATCAGTTATTTGAGTTTGATGGGCCACCTGCTTGGGGAACTTCTGTAGTATTTATAAAAGACCTGCCAGTACTCTCGGGGCAGGATACACTTTTATATTCCCTCCTGTGGAAGCGCTGTCCAGGTTGAATGATAAAATGAATCATTGCCGTGCTGGCAGTGGGACATTATTTGGGTTTTCAAGTACCACAATGTGACTTCCTCAGTGTGTAGTACTGGACAGATAATTAGCTTTAAGTATGTGTCGAAACGTGAGACAATAATTATACTTTGCACATAAAGGCTCCTTTGTGTTAGAGGCACTCACGTATGTGTGAAGACAGGATAACACGTATAGATTATTGCAGGGTATCATCTAGAGCTTATGGGTGGTAGTGTCAGTTTTGAGAGCTGTATTTTTGCAACAACTCAGCCAGCTTCTATCAACACTTCCCATGTGAAATATCATCCCTGCTTCTCAGCAGCAAACCGCTCCCTGTTCATGTGTGCTGGGGGAAGCACCCTGCTTGTGCCCATACCTGGCTGCGTGTGCTGCTCCTTTACAGGTAGTTCCTTTCCAGTCACTGGGTGCAGAAAGGGAACATGCAGCACACTCCTTTCCGAGGAAAGGAGATGTTTATCTCTGTTTACTTATACTTTTGTGCGGTCAATGAGATGACCAAGTGTATAAAGTATGGAATTGGGAATATGGCAAATTGTTCTTTCCTCGGCTTTTGTAAGATTGTGTTTAATTGCTGGGGTGGAATTTCTTGCAGTTCCCCAACATGTTAGACCTCTGCAGTTTCTCCAAGCACTGAAATTTTTCAGCACTTTTCTTGTTATGACAAGGGTTTGATTGCCATCCTTTTCCTACAGAGTTTTACTGAAAATGGCATGTGGATATTTAAAATATTTTCATATATATCCATATATTTCAATATATATTTATATATTCATAAGTATTTAAATATTTATGGAAACATCTGGTTATTTTAACCAAAAAAGACATCCATTTGGAATTAGTGTTATTAGTTTAAATAACAAATATTAGGTTTTTGTTTTGTTTTATTTCTTTGTTGGCCAGGAAAACAGTCTCAAAGTATACAATAATCTTTTTTGAATGTGCCTGCTTTGTGCTTTTTGTCCTTTAAATATTCAGTCACGTAAAATATTGTGTTTTGATTCCTGTGAGCAACCTTGTCTGGAAGACTCCCTTTGCAGGATATCTTCCTCTGCAAGACATACTGGCAGGTGTGGAAAAAAATCCCTGAATCCTTCTGTTGTCTCATTAAATGGGATATTTGTACTCCTGAAGTTGCAACATGTGGAGGTCACACTCCTTTAAAACGCAGAAGTGGAAATATTCATGGGTTTAGGGGCTTTTTTAGCTGGTTCAGCTTCACTTCAAAGGAAGTGAAGAAGTGTATGTAATGTGTATATTGATGGTTAGTTGTTATTTTCCCAGGGAAAAAAACCAGTGTGACCAGATTCCATTTTGGCTGTGTGGTGTTAAATCAGTGCAGACCTGAAACCACACTAGTATTCCTGACATTTCATCAAAGCGCTGATTTGGAAGTTCTTGACATTTGGATTAGTGACTAAACTTGTTTTCCTGTTGATAGCAAGTCATCCGCAGTTCGAGCAAAACATGGTTCCTAGACCTGACAGACCTTGCTTTGCATAGAAAGTAAATCCGAACATTACAAGGTCATTTTAGAGCTGTCACTGGGAAAAAGATTTTGCTCTTAACCCTTATCTGGGTCAGTACTTCTTTACATTTCTATGGTCTTTACTTGAGGATCTGAAAGTGCTTTATAAATATTAGATAGTATTAGATAATCTCTCTGCTGAGTTTGGTAAAACAGCATTTCCTTCGTTCTGTACTGTAGACTGGGAGAAGTTAAGTGACTTGCCCAAAGGAGACTATGATAAAAGTCTGGATAAAATTTATGCCGCTTCCAGGTTGGCCTTTCTGTACTGTATTTTATTAAAAGGATACATTAGCTGGTTCCAAGTTGAAATAGGATATAATTATGTTTTATAAAAAAGCTTAGGTGCTGACAGGAGGGAGAGAGAATTATTATTTAAGTTAGAAGACAGTATGTAATTTTTTCCAGGATAAAACAGAAGGGGTTAGTGGCCAGCTTCTCCCCTTACCACCCAAACACTGGGGCTGAATGCAGGTGTGAGCAAGGTCCTATTTCGTTATGGCCATTAAGGGGTGTTATAATCCCTCTTTGCGACACCAAGTGGCATAGTCCTAACCCAGGCACCTATCTCAGACATTTCTGGAGAGCCTGAAGAATGACATTTCCTTGTTACACTACTAAACTCCCAATTTTTTTTGTACAGAGGCAAAAAAAGATCCTGAAAAGGCTGACTTTATTAATGATGTGATTCTAATCTCACATACAATTGTCTACATAATAGTTGCATTATATGTACTCTGTTCTTCTAGCTTTGCCTTAATCATCCTCAAATGCTTGATTGGCAATTTTTCCAAGTGGGATGGAATTCAGCTCAGCACTGGATCATGGACTTGGAGTGAATGGTTGCTCTCAGCATGAACCTGGATTTTCTGTAATATATCACTTTCGCATCAGCGATTCTCTACATGACCTCCTTGCTTTTCATTTCCTATTTGCAATATCAGCTTTTTCAGACAAAATCAATAATGAGCAGTATAATTAATTTTTACGTGTTTTAATTAAGTTTGCAGTTGCTCCAATACTTTTCATTATCTTAGCGTGATCTCTTGCTTGCAACTAAACATTACAATGAAAAACCTGTTGATTTAAAAAGTCCCCTGCAAGTTGTTAAACTAATTAAAGTTCAGTCATGCAAAGTGAAGCTACCAGATACTGCACAAAGAAATGTCAGGTAGAGCAATGTATTTAGAAGGTCTCGTGAGCCTACAACAGCTTGGGGGAGATTCTGTCATTCCCACAATGGTTTGTGTGTCATCTCATCATCCTTCTGCTATCTCATGCCATTTGCAAATAGCTGTAAGGCAGCCCAGTGGGTGCCTTGGTGAGATCTGTGGTCTGCAAGATACTTCTGAAGGTCTGTGCGAAGGCACACACTGAGAGTGTGCCAGAGGGACGGGAGTGCACCAATAGAGGAAGAGAGAGCTGAAGCTGATTGAACATTTCTGGGACATTTCCTTGGGACCCTTCCGTTTCTTGGCTCTGTGAGCTGATGCTGGGTAGTGGGATGTGGCACTGCTCTGTGTCTGGCATAACCAGTGCTGGTGGGTTCCCAGTCCAGGGTAGCAACTGCCATTTTCATGGGACACCAAACTGGAACTTGCCTGGTGGTAGGTGTTACCTGGGTCATGAGGTTGAATGTCACACTGATGTCTTCATGAGCTGAATTTGCAGGTTGAACCAGATTACCAATATCAATATTGGTTAATACAGAAAGCTTTGAGTTCTTGGCAACTTCTGAAACTGTGTTGCAGAAAAATACAATATTTAGCCTGCTGCTAGATAGGAAAAAGAATGCTGCCTTGATTCTGCCAGTTTTTTTTTAGAGGAACTCATCTTACTCTATTTCAGTGGTAAATTAATCTGTTCGTTGGGTTCTTGGGTAGAAGAAAGACATTACTTAGCTGTTGCTTGCTTAATTATACCCTGTAATTTTGATTTACAGTGGAATGTGCAGCTGGGAAAGTCTGTCAACTAGTTTAGAAACTGGTGAGGAATCTGTCTCCTGCAGTAGCTGATTGCTGTGCTGAACCTAGCCCAAGTGAGAGGTTGGTACATGGATGGAGGGTGACAGCAAGAAGCCTTCACCCTGTTTTGAACAGTCAGAAATGAAATGTCTAAATTGTGCCATAGCTACTTGCAGCAAGCACTGAGCTCCCACTCCAAATCTGAGGGAAAAGCATGAAGAGCTTGTGTTTCTCTGTAAGGCATTAATTGGGATTCCTGTCTGCTGGAGTTCGTGTGAGAATGCTTTTATTGTGTTAACTTAAGATTCTTCTAGTGCGTTTGGCTTTTATGTGTGGTTTTTATAATTGCATGCTCAGTATTTCAGTAAATTGTGCAAAACTCCAAATCATGAAGGTAAAGGCACTTTCAATGACTTCTGGGGAGAAAAAAAAAAGGAACAATGAACATATTAAGTTGAAAGCTGTGAGCTGTAAAAAGGAAAGTATTGAACATTAATGGCACTGTGTGAAGTCAGAAGCCATTAAAAATGGCTGGAAGACAGTTTGTGCAGTGAGAAGCTGGTGCTTTCAAGGCCACCTGCAGCACCATGGTATTTGCCTTTTCTTCATCCCCCATCTTCTTTATCCACGATGTTCTGCTATTGCATTGCTGTTCTTGCTCTGTCTCCTCTTGCTCACAGTGATGTTGTAGGGGGGAAAGAGAATGAGAAGACGGCCAAATCTATAATCTTTTTTGCCAACAGTTGCTATTTCCTTGCTCTGGGAATTTCATCCTAGGAGAATCTTCCCAGTGGTGAAAGCAGGACACGTTTGCAGTTTTCCATGTTTGCCAAGGAGCAATGAGCCAGTGACTGGTGACTGAATACCAGAGGGTGATGGATGTGAAAACCTGGGGAAAGGGTTATTGAACGTTACCAGCTCTGCAGACTTGCCCCAGTCAAGGTAATAGAAGTAATCATCCCTTCGTTGGTCAGCAGTACTCCAAGGTTTGTTGCCAAAAGGGAACAGCAGAAGGGTTGTATTTCCATTTGTTGGGATGCTGCTGTCAGGTCTGGTGCGGGAGGGAAAGGAGAGTGGGAGCTATGGGGACAACACTGAGGCCACCACCATCATGTGCTGTTTGCAGCCAAATCACAGCTCTAGCTTTGAGAGCAGCTCTCCTTTTCAAAAAGGAGAAAGAAAAAACTTTTAAATGCACATAAAGTGCCCTACAAAATAAGAACGATTCTCCATTCAAAACAAGGAGTGTAGCTTACAAAATGATTTAAATAACTGTCCTTTCAGAAACGTCTGTGCAACATGACTTGGGTGATTTACCTTATAATGGCTCAAAGCCAAGAGCATAATGAAATTGTGAGCAGAAGAAATTACTCTAGTCCTTTTTCCCTTTTGCTATCTGCTGATTTATTGGAAATGTTTTTCCTTCAAATAATTGTCTCATTAACCCATGTGCTGCCAGCATCCTGGGAAAGAATAGATAGGCAAAACAGAGGCAGTGCATGTTGTTCTGTAAGAGAGGAGAGACAACAGGTTTAAGCACCAAGTGTTTGCAATTTTGGATGTGGGGGGAGGGGGGAAGTTTACAGTCTCAGGCATAACTGTTACTCTGGGGAACTGCAAGTTTAAAAGCCCAACAGGAAATAAATGTTTCGTGATGGCATGTCTCAGCTCTTCTGACACAAGCTAGTAAAACCATAGACTTATATTGCAATTGTAATGAGATATTCCTCCCTAATATTGATTCTCTGCCCAGTTTGGGATTGCCTGCACATCTTCTCTTCTCCTGTTCAGGAACATGGATTTGGATTGTCATGACTAAATGTCATGAGTGGCTACACCCTGCTAGTATATGCAAGCACTTGCAGTAGTAGATATGAGACAAAATATGGAGAACTGGTACCATATTAATAGGATCTTTGTGGTGCCCTATGGCTATTATCTTACAGAAAGCAAAGGACAGAAGAAGGAGGGCATCTCAGACCTTGCAGAGAGGCTCTGCTGTAACACACTTGCTTCCAGCTCCTGATTCAATAGCCTGGCTGCCTGCAAACGTTTTTGTAAGAGACAGAAAATAAATTGCTGCTGTTGAACACTTTATTTGCACTTGCTGAATATTCATCCAAGGAGCAAAGGAGGCACCTGAGGAGTGTGATGAGGGCTCATTTTTTCTTAACAAACCAGTAGGAAATAATGCCAGAATCAGACACAGGAAGATTTTTGACAACATGGAAATTCCTCTTTGTGCATTGCCAGCTAACTCCAGCTCAGTGCAATTCCTCTCACCTTGAATCAGCAGCAGCTCCTAGCACTGCTGCGATGTCTTAATCAGTGGCTATTCAGTACGGCTTCATCATTTGAACCTTTCCATTGTATAGAGAGGCTAAGTGTGGTGGCTAAATAGCTCTTGTTTCTGCCCTTCTGAAAGATCAGAGATGAATACTGACAGAATTTCTGGATAGCTTATTTGTTAGTTGATATGTGTAAATATTTCTTAAAGCAATGGGGTTTTCTTGAGGTGGGGGGGAAAGGTGAAGTTGATGCAAAGAGGTTTTGTTAATCTCAGTACATTTATACAGAAAATAAGATTCTTTCTAACTATCAGAGTTTCTGGAATATTTTCCTGAAGAGCTACTAGGGACTAGAAGTCTAATGTATTTTGTTAGCTTTGGATAAGTTTATGTACTAGAAGAGAAGAGGTTGAGTCTGAAATAACAGCCATGTAGATAGATGATGTTCCTTTTGAAATGGAAGTGTACTCTGTTCTCTCAAAATGGTTCAGGTCCACATCATGCTCTGCTCGTTGTAGGTATTGCTTTGTTCATTTCCCACATTCTGTGTATACACGTCTGCATTAGCAGATGGAGACTGTGTTCATAGCACAGCAGTGGCAAGTTTTGTAGCTGCATATATTCCTTACTGTCATGATACTGAACAGGCATCTGCTGTTTATTTCTGGTGGATATAGAAGAGGAAAGTTGAAGGATACAAAAACCAATCTAGCTTCAGGTTTTGAAAAGTACATAGGCTAAAGACAGGGTCATGGCCACTGTTTCTTGTCTCACACAGGTTTTAGGGTCCTGTGCTGCTTATAGACTTCTGCTGTAAAATTATACCTACATTTTTTGTGTGTTTTGGCCTTTGTTATGCTCAGCCAACAGCACAAATAAAATTTCATGCATGTATAGTCCCACTGATCTCATAGCTTTCTGCTTCTGTGTGAAGGGTGTGTGTTTGAGAATCCATAAAAATCTACACAAAGCAAGTCCCAAAACATGAGCTGAAACCTTCACAAGTAGACTTTAAATAGTTTTCAAGAGGCTGTAAAGTTTGCGAAAGGAAATGAACCCTGAGACAAGAGCTGGTGATTCCAGGAAAGAATTCAGACCATGTCTAGAATTTTCCTGGTAGGAGTTAAGGAATGATCTGTAGGTGAACATGACATGAGGGCTGGATCAGCAGCTGTAGAAGGCTTAGCCAAAGAAATGGTGCAGCCCCAACAGTTTTTGTAATTACGAGACTAAGGCAGAGTGTGACTTGCAACTTGACTGCCTTGGGCATGCTAACAAAGGTGAACTGCTGGAGGAAGGGCACAGAGATGTCAAAGCATCACTGACCATGCAAGTCAGCTGTGTTTATGTGACAGAATCCAGTAAAAGTTTTCTGTCCCATCTGCAATCTCCAAAAGATGAGAATGCACAGGTGTCCTTGGTTCTCTAAAATAGCAGAGACACACTCTTGACACTGCCTTTGGGGCTCACTTGTTTCAGACTTCTGTCTTAGCATGGCTAAGACGACAGAAGTGAGGAGGGGTTCAAGGAGGAGGCAACTCATGGAGCTCATCTTCTTTTGTGGTGGAAGCCTTTCTCATGGGAAAGTGGCTGCATTGTTAAGGTTTGGCACAAATGCTTGAGTTGTGTTTTGGAGCTGACTATAAATCTGGGGCCACTTCGGACAAGAAGAACAAGTAGCAACCCCAGTATAGTTATCAGGCAGTCCTTGGAAACTGGTCTCCACATCAGAAAAGGGCTGTGATTAAGTTGACAGTGTAACCACTTGCAAAGCTGACTGTTTGGACTACTGTTCCAGATAGTCAAGGCAGATTGAAGAGGCCCTGAGACAATGTGGAATTGGACCCAAAATAAGGGTTTTTTTCCTTGCATAAGAGAGTGGCAGCTTGTAGGAGAAGAATAATGATAATTCAAGTCATATAAATATCTGTTGTGCCTCAGAGTTGCTTTGGAAGGGGAATTAAAAGTTTTTTTTCTGCAACATTGCCAATTAGAAGTGATAAATATTTGCATTCATATATGCCCTGAAATTCTTGCTCTGAGAAAAAAGGAAAGATAGAACAAGATTTTGAATTTGGTACTTGCTAAAAAAAATAAAACCTTGGGTCTCTGTGTTAATTCTTATTTAATCTTTGTTTTATTCACTGTTTCATTAGACTTTTTTTTCCTGCTACTTCCACTGATGTCTGGTAGATGGCATTAGTGTATAGCAAATTTCTTAAGTCCTTTTCTTATTGGAGGGGTTTTATTTTTTATCCATTTTACAGGTAATAATGCTGTCTTATTCAGGCTAAGCTGTTTTGAAGCATTTTTTTCCTCAGTATTTCAGTTATGTTTTGACTAAATGCTTATATCATTCTGCAAGCTTTTTTTCATCCTCCTTGTGCCATATAATTATTATTTCTTCTAGAGGGCATCAATCACTGAGAAAACAAATTTTATATCTTTGGCTGACTCTGAATTTAGAAGCTCTGTTATATTGTGCATTGTTTATATGCAGTACCATATTTATTTCATATTCTTGAGGCTTAGAAATAGGAACAGTACTCTGAAGGAAGAAGAAAAATTTCTCACACAAAGAAGGTCAGATACTCGGAGTAGTAAACAGAGGTGCTTATATATGGGGTTGAAGACATACTGAACTGCTCTGGAGAGACAACAGAAAAAAGCTCCATAAATATCTTTTGTATTTTTTAAGTACACATAAGCATTTTTAGCTAGTTTTTTGCACTCCCAGGAAAATTAACAGGACTTCCATGACACAAGGGCCATTTTGCATATGAAAAACAGACAATTGCTTATCATCTCCTAGGGATTTTTGTTATCTGGACCAGGAGATGAAGTTTCATCCACAGCTGAACTATGGCAGTCTACTGGTAGCTTTAACTTCATCAGGTAAAACATCTTTGTGCTGAGATGTGCGTATTCATCCTCGCTTTTAGCTTCAAGAAGCAGCTAATATTTTGAGCAAACATTTTGTTTAAATGCTGGTAGAAAGACATTTGGAGCAGTGGGTCATGAGATTGCTACTTTTTTTCCCCCTCATTCTTTCCACTATGGAAACAAGACTTCTTATTTTCTTCATAAATAACTAAGGTTCTAACAAAAATCACCAGTTCCATAATTGATTTCTTCTCAGAACAAGCCAAAGCCCATAATTCTCCAAGCTTTGCATAACAGAAGGGAAAACTGAAGTGCTAGGGAACTGCTTTATGGGCAAAGTAATGATTTTAAATAATCCTCAAGAGATATCTGTTTATGAAGACCGTCTTTGCCAGATCAGATATGCTTGATAACAAAGGATTAAAAAATGATAGATATATCTTTGAGATTAATTTTATATAAAGAGTATACAGATGCAAAACACACCAAGCACCAGGTTTTATTGAATCTATCCAATTATGAGCAAATGATCAGCATAATTTTCTTGCATTTTCTTCCACGGTTTCTTGAGAGTGAAGTATTTAAAATAATTATAAAGAAATGCCAGCACATAATTGTGACAAATTTTATATTTAAGGAGTCCTTGGGTTTGTTTTTATAGAGAAATGCAAATAATTAGGATAGGCAGGGCTAAACTCTCCCTGGGCCGTGGTGATAAGAGGCATTATTGTGGTGCAGGGTAGCCAGCCCTTACTCTCCAAGCATGGTTGCAGCCTTTGTACCTGGACTGACTGTTCACACCTTGTGCTGTGTCCTCCAGATAGAGAATTTAGCCCTTACTATCACAGCTTTAAGGTTGGAAGGAGATCAAATGGGCAACCTGGCCTAGTTTTGAAAGTAGAGGAAAAGATGGAGAAAGCATACTGCTCCTGACCTTCTGGTGCTCATTTAAAGAAGTAATTGAAGCAGGCTTTTATTGAAATATTTTATTCATGGATTACTCCAGTTGTCTGTGGATAGCATTGCATGTAATTTGAGTTACATCAAATGCGCATGTAAGCATCTATTACAGAAAGGGAAAGTACCTAAAACACGACTTGTGCTCAAGTTCTTTGCTTGTACAGCGGCTGCAGCCTGCTGGGTGCATGCACTGACCGAGGAGCCTCCAGCGACACCTCCAGCAGCACAGTGCAGCCATGGATCCCAACCGCAGCTGTGCCAATATTGCACAGGCTGGTGTGTCATCTGCTGCTTGGCAAGAGTCAAGGATTAGTCAACCTTTCTATGACTGGTGTGGCAAGTTCCTTTTCCCCACTGCTGAAGCAAGTTCAGGGTTCACTGTACCACCAAAGAATCAATGGGACATGATTTTGGCCCAGTGACAATCTTTCATCATAAGGTGCTTAGAAATCCTTTACTGAGATGGGTAAGGCTTAAGCATCACTTAAAGATTTGCTGCTCTCTGCATTGTGGTGAATGAAGAGATGCAATGCATATATTCTGATAGACAACTTTTTTTTTTTTAATAGCTTCTAAAGTGTGTTGGTTTAGAGAGTGTGTGTCTGAGAGATGTCTCAGTGCCTGCAAGCATTCCTTGTTGCAAAATACGCAGGCAGCTTGAGTGTACAGTGGATGAGGAACACGTGTGGGTGTATTTCTGTCCTTTTGCCTGCAACAACCTGTAACTTTCAGCATAAAGGTGTCGTTTCTCTTAGGAAGAGAGCAGCGGGGCTTTCTGAAACCTATCAAAGAAAGATTGACTAATTTCACATGGGGATCACCATCTGTCTGAAATGTGTGCTGACCTGCTGTAGCACAACAACATTTACTTGGTTTCCAAGGCTTAGCAGATGGAGGTGCCCTCGCTGGAGTTTCTCTGAATATCCCTGGGTTGTTATTTCCCCTCTCTCCCATTCCATCTTTGTGGTGGTCTTCTATTATTGTTTGCAGGTGGGTTGTCTTACGACTCTTATTGCACCTTTCCTTGGCCTCTGCCATATATTACACAGTTATTGAAATAGTGCTGATTGTGGACTGCTATCTGGTATAAAAATAGCAAGTTGTTGTAATGTAGAGCATTAAAATTCATAAACTGTTGCCAGGCTATTTCTTGCACTTTCTGGACAGGCCTGTTAACCTTTGAGAGATTTGCCATGGAGTTCCAGCTGTAGAATAATAAAAACAGGTAAGTGAAAAGGAGCCCTGCTGAAAAGGAGAAAGTTTATGCATTGGTATGATAAACCCATAAAACTCTGGGACTGTTCCAGACTATGCTCCCAGCAGCATCCCCTGCAAACACATGCATTCCCCCACCAGCTCTCCTCTAAAGCCTAACTACCTGGGTGATTTAGGTTAAAAGAAATGCACTGGTTTTGCTGTTGTGTTGCAGGAAGATTGGTTTAACCTCTGTGTGGCAGTAGGGATGGAGACTTCTGTAACACCGTGCTAAGTTGCTCCCTATTTTCTGTGATGATGATAAATGGCTGAGGGGGTAAAGGAGGAGGCTTTGCTTGGCAGCGCTAACGCAAATGCAGCGTGGTGCTGCTTCATACAAGGGGCAAATGCTCACTTGCTAGAGCAGTGTATTGAGAAACACTTAACCTCTGGCCTTCTCAGATAGGAGCTGTTGCTGCAGAATTCACATCTAACCCCACTGTAACAATACATTACTTGTCACTTAAATATCACTCTACTTAAATATACATATATGTTTCCACATACAGTTGAAAGTAAATGCTGTGTGTTGATTTCCCTCGTGCTGGTCATCTGTAAGGTAGCGTCTCACAAAAACACGAAGCCTGTTATTAGGCCATTGCATTTGGAAACAGGTTTTGTGGGAAAGAGATTGAATTTTTCACTTTGCATATTTCCTGCTGTAGTGGAGGAAGAGTTTACTCCAGCTTGAGTATGCTCTTAACTCATAGAAACTACGGCAGCAGGACATGTCTGAGTGATGAGAATAAGCCACACGGGCACTTGGAAAAAAGACAAAATCAAAAAACCTTTCCTTAATTTACGGTTAGTGATCTCATGGAGTTAAACTATCATTGTAAATATACCTCTGAGTGAGAGATAACATGAAAACTGTGGTACTCATTGAGAAGCATCCACATAAACTTTTGATGTCATTGTGGGAGAAAAGTGGGCAAGTAAAGTCTTTCACATTTTAGAAGGGAACACCTCTCACCTTCCTGACAGCTACTTTGCCCAAAAAGTGAGTCTGGGTGCAAGACACAAAGTGCCTCTCACCCCTTTTTTCTCCTTGCCCTCACTGCCTTTGTGATTCTTATTTGGACAATATCAGGAAATCCAGGAGGGTATTGTTAGCCTGAGAGAATGAAGAATTTAGGGCAGAAATGATGTAACATTAATCACAGCAGTAATGAAATTTCACTCCAAAATAAACAAATGAGATATGGTTTTCCCTGTGTCCTACTAATGGAAAAAAAGATCCTGTAGCTGCTAAGCTGTAGTAGGGTACATTCACTTGCTTAGAGAAGGAGTCACACAATAAGCAGCTCATTTTTCTACCATGTAGAAACAAGTGTTGCAGAGGGACAGTGTTCCATTCTTCCACCTCTGCAGTAAAGATTTCTGCAATATAGTGCTGGTAGAAGCTACTGGAGTCACTGTGCTCACAAGTAATCCAAGACCGTAATTTTAAGGTTATAGGATAAAAAGATGGTGCCAAGAACCAAATTGTATGTTGACTCTCCACTCTGCAGAGGAGGAGACAGGACGTTTTTTTCTCTTTTCCATACCATTATGGGACCAAACATTTTTACAGTCATCCTCAGTGTAAGTCTTTGGCTTGCACAGAGATTTGGAAGTAGCGGCAGCAGCAGCCCTCTCTGACACTGCAGCAAGGGCTAAGCCTTACTAGCTGCTGAATTAGATAAATATTTGGAAGAGGACAGCAGACCAAGTGCAAATAGTCTCACCAGCTTTCTTGGGCATTAGCAGACCATATGGCTGCTGTTGAACACATAGAGAAAACCCCTAGCCCAGACTCCAAGAAACTGGTTAGGTATGGGAAAGCACAAGGAATCCTCTCAGAAATTGAGAGGTAATAGCTACAGTGATAAAGGGATTTCCCAATTAAATGGCTTTTTACCCTTTGCGACATCCTGCCAATAACTGAAACAGAGATGCTGAGATTGAGAGGCCCCCGGGTATACCTCTGTAGATAAATCTAAGTCTGGAATTTTTGCACAGTGGCCTTTTCATGGTCCTTGGAGTAAATATCCTTGCAGATATGTCTTTACCATATTGAGCTCTCTGGCAAAGGTCAGGCGTGATTACTGACATACAAACATGCATTTATTTCTCAAGCTATTACATCTTCTTTTCTTCCCTCTGGCTCACACATTCTACACAATCTCAGTGTGGCTTAATGTCCCTATCCATTTTTTTTATAAACCTTCCCCCTCATTCTCTGCTGAAACTCAAAATATGTAAGTATATGTGCAAGTGTGCATTTATTTATATATAAGCCTAATCATTCTTTACTGTGCTATGTCTCCAAGTATCTGCATGCTGTCATGAGGTGCTTTATGAACAGTATGTATCTTATCACCTCTTGCAGAATATAAGCAGAGAGAAAGAATTTGCAGAATTTGGCCAAAGATTGCTCATCATTTTTATTACCAGAACTGCTGTCTCCTTGCTTCTTATTCCAGAGTGGATGTAGTACATCAGGTTTTAGAATCATTGAATGGTTTGGGTTGGAAAGGACTTTTAAAGGTCATCTAGTCCAACCCTCCTGCAGTGAGCAGGGACATCAACTAGGTTGCTCAGTGCCCTGTCTGAGCTGATGATGAGTGTTTCCAGGGATGGGGCATCTACCTCTCTCTGGGCAACCTGGGCCAGTGTCTCACCACCCTCGTTGTAAAAAAATGTCTTCCCTATATCTCATCTGATCTATATATATCTGGGTTTATACCTAGTTTTAGCTTGATGGCAAGTGTCTAATGTCATGGGAAGAAGAGAGCAAGAGTTCTTCTTTGGATCAGATACAATGCGTGAAGGTCACTGCTGCTCATCTCAGGGGGCTCACAGGTTCTTGCAAAAGCCTTAGTGTCCAGAAT
Source organism: Eurystomus gularis (assembly GCA_013400335.1). Lineage (NCBI taxonomy): Eukaryota > Metazoa > Chordata > Aves > Coraciiformes > Coraciidae > Eurystomus > Eurystomus gularis. Next base: position 215,423 of record VZZY01022048.1, on the reverse strand, counting down.
GACATGCCATACACAACTCATTGAAACAGATGGCAATGTCCTGGGCTGCTCATGGACTGACAGTCTGCCTGTTAGTATTCTGCAAGAATCCTGCTAATTGCTTTGTAGAAATACAGATACACTGCCTACAAAAATTGTTCTGTAGAGCCAAATTTGGGTGCATCAGGTGGTGTTAAACTTTGTGATGTAGTAGGATATCTAAGCATAAGAACAAGCAGAGCTTCTTTCTTGAGAGAATAAAAATAGCCAGGAGTGCAAAGGGAAAGACTTACAATCGCAGACTGCTGAACAGCTCTGCTTGACCAGCAAGCATGCTCTGTGTTAAATGTAAGCAGAGTGGAATATTTGTACTCCAAAAATACCCACCACAACAGACCCAGAAGAGAAACTGAAACTTTTCCGCCAGAAGATTAGTGCAGGCTGATGTGAAGATTTGTCTGTGCTGGGGTACGTATCTAAGCAAAGCTTAGAGAGCAGCTGTGTGCCTTGAACCTGATTTCTGCAAGAACGAAGGATGAGGCAGCTCAGATAAGAGTAATAAATTTGGATACTGTTAAGACTTTACCAGAAGAACAATTATTGGCCTGGCCAACTGAATATTTGCTCTTATATCCGTATGAAATAATCTGCATGGTTATTTTTCTTTCTTGCATTTCTTATGCCAGAGGGGTAGAAGCCAGGGAAGTAGCACACATTTGCGTGGTGACACCCATCCTGCTTCCTTGTCTTGCTGCAGATGAAGAGGCTCTGTTGTTTGTAAATGAAGACCTTGCCAATTATTGATATATAACTTCAAGATGGGAAGTATGACACATGCTGGCTGGAAGAACAGGGCTCAGTAATAGTAATATTGTCTTGAAATTACAGCCCACGTAGTTTAAGAATGATTCAGGATAATTACATTAATGTTGCTGGAGAAATGAAAAGGAACACTTTCCATTTTACCTATTAACAAGCTCTACTGGCCTTAAATTATTTCTGAGAAGAGCCTGGAAATGGCTGAAATCATCAGAATAATTACAAAGCAGTGACTGGGGCCAGGGGGAGGCCTGGATGAGGTCCTGACTGCGGCTTTTTGGCCAATGGGTAAACACTGCTGCAGCTTTTGTGGAAAAAGGAGCACAGCACAGAGCGTCCTGATTAGGTGCACTGCAGTCTGCAAATGGGCTCAGGGAGTCTGCAGGGCTTGGACCCTAAGGAGAAAATAGCCATTAGGAAGAGATTGTTCTCAATGCAGGTGTTACACATCAACCTGTTCAATGTTAAGCATGAGCCTGCTGTTGTTCTGGCTACTCTGGATACTTGAATTTCCATCCTCCACCCTCCCTTTTTTTACAGCCCTCCTGAGCCTGTGCAGTGGAAGATCTATGCCTTTGGTGATGACTTTTTGCCATTTCAATCCTTGTCTCATAGCAGCAGGGCCAGTGTCTATGTTTCTGAGCTTCAGAACTTGCGCAGCAGCTCTCCAGGTCTGGCCTCTCATGTAAGCTCAGTCTTTCACCCAAACTCATGTTGTGTTTTCAGCCTTGTGCAAGTGACACCAACTGCTGCCCTGACCTCTCATTCCCCAGCTCACCTGCAAAATTACCATAAAATCCGGACTTTCTATTGCGTGTCCATTAGTTTGTGTATGCTATTGTACTGTTTGCTAACTCCAGATGAGTAGAAGAGGCAAAATTTAGTACTCAGATATAAACAACTCAGTGTTGTGTGAAGCAAGGTCTCCACTTCAGGGTCAGCTCTGCCATTCCTGGGGTTTCTCATCAGCATTAAATTCAGAGCATCCTTGAATGCCTGTCTGTGAGAGTAGGGCCACAGCAGTGTTAGTTCTGCCCCTCTTTGCCTTCAGTTTCTGAGAATTAGAAGATCCTGCATCTCATAACCAGTCCTATATTTATAGCTTCTTACTAAAATGTAGCCATATTTATCGCCTCTGAAGAAACTAGAGCAGTGGGTGAGGATGTAGGCACTGCAGGGTCTGGCTGCTTCCAGCACATGGTTGCATGCACAGACAGTCAGTTACTCTCCAGTCACAGTTGCAACAGGCTCCTTACAGCCACACACACACGAGTGCTTTTCGATTTTCTTCCATTTCCTTTTCACTTGTCCATCAAGCCCATCTCAGCCCTGCATGTGATTACCTGATGACCTCTGTGCCTTCATTCATTCACAGCTGCAGCACTTAAAATAGGATTTTGCTCCTTGCCATTAAATCAGACCCTCGCTTCCTGCACACACACACACAGACAGACAGATGACTTTCCCTCCTCCAGTGAAGCATTCCTCTCCTACAACTACTGCCATTAGCTAAAAAAAATTTGAGGAAGCCTCTCCTCCTCACCCCTTCTCATTACATTGCACTCCATCCTCTGTGGATGCTCAGGGCTGGGTGAATCTATCAGGAATGCCAGCAGCTGCCTTCCCTCAGCTTGCTCTTCCTGAGTTAAAATAGTTAACTTTCTAATCCATCAGCTACCTTAATTCTGCATTTAAGAAGATGAAACTCAAGTGAGTCTTGGCTTCTCCCTTTACACACGGTTACATGAGAGATCTGTTACAAGAGTCCGAGGCAGAGAGTGATTTAAAATAATAATAATTAGGCAGATGATTTCTTTCAGTTGAGAGTTTAAAAATATTTGAATGTTTATATTTATTCTGTTGTGATATTTCAAAAGACTTAATAGATTAAAATAAAGTTATTTGGAGTGAAAGCTCAAACAAGGGATTGCTTAATTATCACATTCAGATATCAAAATTTTCATTTTGACTTCTCCTGGTGCACACATACCTGAATTTAGTTGCTGATTCTTTCTGCATATTTGTTTTGCCCTGATTTTCTTAGGAAGGTTTTGGGAATGTTTGAGCAAGTCCCTGGAAGTCTGCACAGCATGAAAATCCTGAGTTTTGTTTTGTATGCAAATAGGTATTATCTGTTAAACAGAATTAGTTTTGACTATTGATAACAGTAAATACTAAATAATTTTCAGCTGCTTGTAGAAAATGCTGGATGCTAAAATGCAGAACAGGTATAAATGGTAAAGAAGGAACTTTCCTTCTTACCTTTTGTAGTGTGTCATGTGTTTCCTGGTCTAGAAATTCATAGATGCAGGTGGAGTGGATCTTCTACACAAAATGGAAGTCCCTACATGTTGCTGTCTCCAGCTGCAAAGATAGTGGCACTTTGAGGGGGACAAATTTGTTTTTATCTTCCCAAAGAGCTCTAGTAGGTTTTCTTAATCCTCATAACCCTGCCAGTACTGAGAAATAATAGCAGCTACACAGATAGTTATGTCGACATCAACTTAAGTTTTACATTTTCAAGGTTCGTATATTTTTTGGTAGCGCTGACACTAATACAAATGATAGCTTAATAACAGAAAAACAGAATGGTCCCTGGGCCACAGTTCTGATGCTTGAAGCGTCTTTAAACCGCATACTCAAATGGGAAAGAGATAAAAACAACCTAGTCAAAGTGGCTTAGCTTGAAGGAGCATTTTATGTGTTACTTGATGACAAAATAGGCATTAATGCAGTTTACAGTAAGACACCCTTAAGTTATCAGTGAGGCTGGTGCGATGCCTGACAGATTGAATGTAAATATTTATAGACCTGGCCTACTAATTATGCCAGTGGAAAAAATGCAGTTTTAATGCTGTCACCTCTCCATGTCTCTACCTGCCAGCGTGCTGCTAGCTTGCATAAATATTCTGAAAATAGAAAGCATAGCACATAAACAGAAGAGATCATTTACATTTTTAATATGAGATTAAGTTATCTCCAGCAGTAGTTTCCAACCTGTGGTCCACAGAGGTATGGGAGGCCCGTAGACTATTCCCAAGGGAACTGTGAAAAGTGACAGAAAAAGAGAGTTTTGTGTAGGGTACATAGAAATCTTGCTCTCTTAAGTTATTACAGGGGTATACACCTCCTTTGGCAAATATTTAGGCATCCAGACTGAGAAAAATTTGAAAACTACCAAGTTACAATATTTGTGTAAAGAACTGAATAATTTCAAAGTACTGCACTGCCATGTGGTGAATAATTTGACTTTTGGTCCTGTTGGAATAAAGCTGCCCTAAGAAGTCCTGGACCACAAAGCATTGAAGCATGTGTTTAACTCAAAACACACGTCAATCCACTGAAGTTTCTGTCTGTCACCATACGTAACTGGTTTGCTGAATAAAGACCATAGGGAAATTTAAGACAGAAGGCAAGGGCTGGTATCATCTTGCTGAGGCCTGATTGTCTTGAAAATCTAATTATGTGGATCTGCAGTTCATATTTTTCTGTTTCAGTTTATTTATACTAAGAGATTCCAAAGGTTTTAGGCGCTGTTGGTTTCAGCTGTTACTGGTTGCCAACCCAAAGAATATTATCATTGCCGTTGCAGCCAGATTAGGAGACTCTCCTTCAGCTGCATTGATAGCTCTCCTAATTTTGTGATCCAAAAGTCTGTGGTTTCTGTTCTGGAACAAACTGACTCCTCACAAGCTGTGCAAATAAATCTGAAATGCTATCACCAGTGGTTGTGTGCGGCTTGTGTGCATGCCTTTCTCTTGGCTTATAGTCTTGAAAACTGAGGTAGAATGACCAGGTTGTTTCATATTATTGTTTCCTGCAAAATAGCAACATATTCCGCATACAACCTCACTGAAGTTGGTGCAGTTGAGGCGCTGGTACAGTTTGCCAGAATCTGGCTTGTGCACCTTGCCAGGGTGTATGGGCAATATTGCTGACTGATGTATGGCTCTTCACAGGAGTTAAGAAAAGGGCATTTTGGTAGCAGGGCAGGGTGCAGAGGAAAGCTGCACACAGTGTTACCACAGCAGCTCTCAAAACAGGCTGGGTGGATGAAATACTGCAGGCTTTCCATACGGGCAACCCCTGTGGGTTTTGTAAGATCTCATTGCCAGCGCCTGAAAGGGAAATCTCACCTTCCTGTGGATAAATGAGTACTTGCTATGGACCTAATCTACAGCTTGTGGAAGGCAACAGGCTTCCTACTGCCAACTGCCTTCGATGAGCTCTGGACCAGACCATATATAAGGCTCTCCGTTATTTCCAATCCCCAGCTGCATTTGTCTCTTGTAAACACTTCATCTGGCCCCACACGTCTGTAAATCACAGAACAGAATAACCCAATAGAAGTGGAGTGCACGGGTTTGAAAAGGAGCCCTAAGAGGGAAAAATATAACTCTCTCTCTTTAAACTGTCTCTTTTCTATATTGTTACCTTGACAACTCTGCCGCTGTGTTTCATCTTTGGTGGGACTTAGCCGTGGTGGAATAAGGAGGACATCCATGTGTGTTTCTACATCTAGTCTGGCTCCACTTCACGGGCATATGCCAGGCGCAGGGCATCTCGAGCTGCAGAGCCCACATTTGCTGCCTTGACCCATGGTGCTGTCTGGAAATGATTACGGATATTAAGAACTGGGACCCATTCTGACTAAAGGTATAACATTATATCTTCTATTTCTTTTCCTTAAGCCGACACCAGAGGAATGTTAATGCTCTTTAAAAGGAGGTGCAAGGTGCTTAAAATATTTTTAAGGGTTAGGACAGCTGGAAAGCAGAAAAGGATGAAAGTACTCAAAAATAGTTGTAGTATTTTTAGTATAAGCAGATACAGGAGTATGTGTCAAGATTAGGATACAATTCTGATGTGCCTAACTGAGTCTGGAGATGCTAAAAATATGCTTTCTTTTCTCACAATTTTTAGAGGAGACAGACGCAAAGGTAAGAGGACACTAGTGGTGAACTGAAATTTTAATTCCTGTGCTTCTTCGCTTGTTGGGGTTTGGCAAAGCTGTCTGTCAACCTGGATGCCTGTGACCTGCTGATACTAGCTAAATGTACAAGGCAGGGTGAGGTGTTATCTCTGGGAATGGGATCCCTCCCACCCCCTTTTTCCTCTTCCCAAAGAAAATCCCCACCAACATAATCCTTTTATTCTTTTTTAACTGAAATGACTAGTTTATAGCTGCAAAGGCAGGACATGTAGGCTCCAGAGCGGAGTGCAAATGGGGGTGTCTGTGTCTGAATGTATGTGCGGAGATGGGGGCTTTTAATGCAAAACACACGTGTTTTCAATTGCTCTCTGGAGCCAGCCCAGTAGCTGTAACTTGGCCTGACAAAGCCTTATTGAAGTACAGACAGTGTGGTTTCAAAGCAGTTAGAAAAAGAACGAGAATGCTGTTCAGGAAATTCTTCAGGCATGGGCAGGGACTTGGCTGCAATTCTGCCGTTGGAAAATCTGACAGGGACAGCTCATGAGCACAGGCCAGGCCTCGTGCTGCTCTGAAAGCCACGCTGCGTTGTCCCCCCAGCCTCCAGCACCCCTCTGGGTCCTTTGTCTACCCACCGAGGGAGAGGTAAGAGCTGCGTTGCTCCTTCCTGCTGCAGCCGGGATAATTTGCCGCTCTTTTGTGCTTGTGCAAAGAGGCTTCTTGATCTCAGACTGTTGTTTAGAGAAAAAAAGTCGAGAATGGGAAGTTGTGGCATATTTGTGAAGGGATGGGAGTAGTTTGGGGCTGGGTGGTGGTTTTTGGCTAACTTTGCTTCGATAGTAAGTCTGCAGGCAAAGCAAGTCCTGCGCTGCATCTCTGGCTGCATGAATGCTGTAACCAAATAATTCCCAACTTTTTAATTTGGGGGAATAAGTATGTCTACGTCCAGAAGGCACCAAAAAGTTGGCTCTGTACCACTTATAGGTTTTAATGAAAAATGCAATTCCGTCATGATAAATACATTTATATGTACATTGTATTATAGTTGTTCAATGAGTTGAAAGCATGTTTGTCTGGGAGGTTGTTTGGCAGTTCCTGGTACAACTAGCTTGTGAAGAGAGGCATTAATTCAGTAATAATCATTGCCTTGTGATTTCTCTGTGTATTTTTTTCTGTATTTTATAAAGCATGAGGTAACTGCAACAGACAGCACAGTCAGAAAGCACGTAGAGCAGATTAGAAGGAAAAATATTAATTTAGGGACTGTTCTGTCTTCAGCTTCTCTTCTGTTTTGTGTTTCTTTCCCCAAATAACGTAAGAAATATTTATGATAAAAAGCTCTCTCTCTCTTTAGGAGCCTACCAGATTTAGGCAATGCTCTCTCATCCTTTTAGTTGCAGCATTAAAGCTTGTCTTGCCTTTGCAGAGAAATCAGCACCTTATATGGCAGGCATGTGTTTGGGAGTTAGGGTACGGCACGTTCGTCAAGGCGGATGGAGGTTTCAGGAGGAGTCCGCCTCACATAGCTTCAGAAACTTCCATGCCTCTGCCAGTGCCTCTTCCTTGGATTTTCACAGCGATATTATTTGATGTGTTGAAAATGTTTTTTAGCTGTGTTTTATGGTGGTGGTGTTTTTTCTTTCAACAAGGAATGAATTAAGGATATTAAATTATACAGCGGGACAGCACTAAGCATTTCTGGTTGGTCCATGGGAGCCACAGTTTGCTTTGCCTGCTTCCAGCAAGACTGCACATACAGGGCTCACACAGTCATTCATCTTGGCAATCCAAAAATTCAGTGATAAGGTGAGGTTTGCAATCAAAGTGCATCAGACCCAGTATGTGACAGGCATAGAGCTTTCTCCCTGTAGTGCTGGCAAAGCACGTATGTAGGCAACTCCAGAGGTTAACAACAGGCTCATCCAGGCAGCAAACCTTACCTGGAAAGAGTGGTATTCAGTGGATTTGGGTCTTTAATGGGAGTATTACCTGGTCTAATGCAAACAGATTCTATGTGATGGAAGGGAAAAAAGAAAGGGGTTTTGGGGGCATAATCTCCTTGCCACTTTATCTCTTTTTTTCCTGTGGAAATTGATGGTCAGCTGAAGTTGGTTGGTTTGGGCCAAGTGAGGACTTTGCTGGTTTGGGGTGCAGGAAGGGCAGCCTTCAAGAGACATGGGTGTACTTAAAGCTGCCTAGAGGATGAAGGGTGTCAAATGAAGGAGAGGAAGGACAGAGATGAGCTGTATAAGAGGGAAGCATGTGATGAAAATGAAGAGACTCGATAAGCTCTAAGTTTGCTTTGCAGAAAATATACCTGCAGTGAAAATGCTGTGTTAAATGAAGGTCTCGTATGATCTGGACTGCTTGAGCCTTTGCAGGCTGCCATCTTACCCTGGAGACTTGGAGCTCTATTGCTTTTCTCAGCAGCTGTTAATTTAGGCACCCAGTCAGCCTGTTATCATCTTCACTGCTTGTTATGAGATTGTTTAAAAAAAAGAAAAAAAAAAATCCTGTGTCTGATCATGCAGCATCCTAACTTCCAAATCTGATCATAGCATTGAAGAGCCAGAGAGACAAAGAGACCAGAATACGTCTGTCTTAGCAAGAAGCAGCCAGGGTTATGCTGCTGTACCTGGTTTTAGGGGGGCTCCTGCTTCATGTCTGAGATGAGCAGTGCAGGTTTTTTGTCAGTTATGGGATTTCGTCTGGATTGTGCAATGTCCCAAGTGCCCAGCAGGGCTGTCTTCTGCACCCACTGTTGCCATGACTCCAGTGGAGACACCCCTGCATGGGTGTGAGTCCAGGCAGGGCAGGAGAGGCTCTTTGCAATGCCCTAGGCTGGATTTGATCGAGGGATGTGGTGGTTTCCTCCCTAACTCTGGCAGCGGCTCCTGAGCCTTGCCCAGCCAGAGGTGGTGACCTTTCTGCAGCTCCACCTGGGTCAGATATTCAAGCTTTGCTTTGTATCCAAAAGGACTGAAGAGTGTGTGCATGTGTGACCAGAATCTTAAGCATCTAAAGTGAAATTGGAGGGTCTCTTAGCTTGGAAGCATACACATAAGAGAGCCGTTAGTGCACCCTAATACGTGTGTATTCCTTCTGGTCCTTCCCAAGAGCAAACTAGAAAACAAGTGTGTCTGTGCAAAGAAATGGATAACCACAGTAAGCACATCATGTGGAGGGAAGATGCAGCAGAACAAGTTTTAACTTGTGAGCAGAAGATCACCGCAGTGACTGTACTCTGGATCCTGGCACATGCTCAAGCCCACAGTTCTCAATTTGTGCCATGCCACTTGGATTCCAGCGGTATAAATCCATATTATGATCCTGCTTTGCACATTCCTATGTGCCATATCTCTTCTCTTGGTACTATGGGGGGAGAGTGTGTTGGGGCAGAAGTCTACAAAGTCTCACCTCCTGCAGCTTGCTTTCTGGTTCGAGCCCAGTTGATTATATCCCTCTTGCTGTTCCCACAGCCTCCTGCAGTCACACCTGCTGCTGGCTATTTTAGTGTAGTTCTCATATTTGTTCATCCTGCTTTGAGACACTCTAGTGGGAAAGAGCATTTATAAACTTGGCACAGATGGACATAGGCTTATGATTGCTTCACATCATCTGAGGGGTGCAAAGGAATCAGTGTTTGAATGCAGCAAAGCCGGTACGATGTTTGCATGCAGTGTGAATATATCAGCATTTTGTGAAAGACATTCTTTGTTGACTAGCTTGATACATAAGGCAGCTCACTGCAGAAACTTTCTTCCTTGTTAACTTTCTCTTCCATTTTCTCCTTAATTCTGCAAAAGAAAAATATTGAGACAAGGTAGCTAGCAAGAAAAATACCTAAAAGTTAGAAGAAACACACGTTTCTCTTCTCAGAGAAGCAATAGTAACATTGCATTGCTCACAGACTCTTGCAGCATCATAAAAAATTACCACTTTTTGTTTACAAGATACTATTCAGAGATGGAACTGCTGTTGCTTTGTTTTGTTCTGGTAAACTCTCATATGTTTTGAGTTTTACTGTAAGTGCTCCTTGAATGCAGAGCAGTGATGGAGCAGAGCAGAAGTCCCGCGCTCAGCTTTTCATTCAGTTCATCTACTCAAAGGTACTGGTTTTATAAACTGAGACTTTGCAAGCCCCTATTCTCAAGCACATTTATTGTCAAAATGCTGTCAGCACTAGCAACTAGGGAAATTACATGAGCTCTCAAGACGTTAGAAATACGGGGTAGCTTGGAGTGTTGAGGCACCTGAATTAAAGTTGTTTTACCAGGAGATGACTCCCCAACAAGGTCTCCCCAGCTGCCTGTACTGAGTCCAACTTCCTCAAGATACAAGAGGTGGGGATGGGAAAAGAGGTATTTTCTAGTGAACCAGGCAGAACAGGCACTGATGAACTGTGCAGACCAAGAAAAGTTTGATGATGTGCTTATGTTTGCTGAAATTGGGCTAGATATTTGAAGAACCCTACATGTGATGTAGCCCACTGATAGAAACTAGTCAGAAAAGAAGAATACGTTCCTTAGGATGTTTCCTTCCACTTTTTGTCTCTCTGGCCATGTATCGCATTGTGGTGTTATGCAAGAACTGGAAATTGAGTGATCACGGTCTTCCCAGTTCATGGAAGAACTGCTCCCTGTATGGAGGGATGGGAACTATTGACAGAAGCAGAGGGACAAGCAGAGAGGGACAATTTCAGCTTTGGGAACACCAGTGGCAGATGCCACACTGGGACATCTATCTGGCCCAAGTTCAAGTCTTAGATGGTGCTGGAGGAAAGTGCTGTGAGATTTAACTACCCCGACAAGTATTTCAACCTTAGAACTGTTCCTCAGTGCTCAGCCCTTGCTGGCCAATCTGCAAGTGAGAAGTCATTTTCCAGAGCCTGATGCTTTTATGGAGACCTGGGCTGTGGTCTGTCCCATATGCAGGGCCATAAATGAATTTTGATTCATGACACTGGTGGATTAATGGATCCAGGGGTGTCAAGCTTGGGAGAGAAGTGGAGGAGTGGAGAGGCAAAAAGTCTTGTTGATATATGGCTCAAAACAATCTTCTTCGTGCCAAATTTTGTTCTTAGTCACGCTCCAGAAATGTCTGTTCTTTTGAACCTAGGGGATAGTGTACACTTGAAAGACAGAGAAATTAAAGAGGATGAATCTGCTGAGCATTCACAGCTAGTGAATACAAGTACATTGCCTTCAAGTGATATGGCAGAGAGCACCTCTGAAGGTTTTTTAGAGGGTTTTTTTTCTCATTTCAGTCCAAAAGAAAAGGCTTCTGTTTCAAAAAACAGAGAAAGAGAAGAGGATGTTGGTGATATGGACACAAAGAGAAGGCAGATGTGGGAGATGTAGGTCCAAGGCTTTTGGTCTGTGCTATAGTGAGCAGTTTTGATGAGCTGTAGGGCATTTTTGGCAGCAAATGTCAAGTGGGCTCAGAAAAGAGAAGCCACCTTCTCAGATTGCACCCCCTTTCAGCTTAAAATGGTTCTGTTACTAAACATAAATCATCTAAACGCTGATCAAAGAAACCCCAGTGGCACAGAACCATTATTGATTCCTCCTGTTATGCCTCACCCTGTTCATAGCCCTCATTCAGCCTACAAAGCCAACATGGCCAGGGGATGTTACAGTTCCAGTGTTTGCAAGGGAAAGGTGTTTATCCACCCTTGTGCATATAAAACACTTCTGCCTGATGAATCATTAATCTGGGTTGTGTGCCCTGAGTGGGAAGCTTTCTGCCAGGGTAGGAGGGCATGACAGAAGGGAGAAAGGCATGCAATAAATATTTGCCATAACTGGTGAGTTCTGATGTCATTTTTGGAAGCTCTGTGCCTGTTCTGATTTGTGATGCCTTTTGGCTGAGTCTGGTTTCAACTTTACTGAAGGAACATGCTGAAGCTTCTTTGCCAGAAGTACTCGGCGAGCAGCCTGTGCAGGTCAGATGACGTGGTGATGTGACTCTTCCAGTGGTCTTAAAAAAACATAAATCTTTCTTGTCATGGAAGCATACTCTAAAGTATGCTAAAGCAAAAGGATGAATAGCTTTTCTAAATGGACTGGACTTTGTACCAGGCCCTGTTTGCAGTGTTCATATGTAAGGACTCAGTGTACAGCTCTTGAACAAAAACTTATTACCCATTTTTTTTGCAGCAGCAAGAATTCCTTGGAGAATTACCTGGGTTCCAGGCAACACTTTTGTAGTCATGGTAATGTTGTCTGTGGCTAAACTGCGAAGATTTGGCATGATTCATTTTTTGTATGGTAAATGTGCTGGTGGAGGTCCAGCGCTGTGCATGGGTGTCTTTAAGCCCTCTCATGTCAGGCAGACACTTTCAGATTTGACTTTTGGAAGGAATGCTTCTCTTTTCCATCTTTTATATTTACTATTATATCTTTTCACCACTATTGTGAAATTACATGGTTGTTCCTAGTATTTTCCTGAAGAGGAAGGAAAAAATCTTATTAAGCAACTAGCAGCCTTTTCCCTTAGCTCAGTAATTGAAAGGGAGAGGGGTGCCTTGCAAGCGCAACCACTGGATGACCTTTCACAGCAATACTTTTTTTACTGGTGCCTTAGTTCCTTTTAATGCTTGAGTCAGGAGAAGTTGCTAAAATGTAAATTACTAACATACTTTTCCCTCCCACACAGAGCAGATTATTGATAGTGGATATAGCTGGTTCCTCATGTGGTTGCCTTGCAGGGTTTCTTATTCTACTCATTTGTTTAACACACTCTCTCTTCTCCTACAGAGAGCTACAGGCACAAGCATTTTCTTTTGGTATTCACAATTCAGGGGCAAAATGCTAGTATATAACTGTAAACATAGCTCTGTGAGAGTCTGTATAGAAACAACATGCGATCTATGATTCCCATGTTATTTTCTTGTTACAATTTTATGCTGTATTACTAAGTCATGCTCATCATGTGTGTTGTAGTACTTTAGTTGCTTCATCTCTATTAGGGTAGTTGTGAGCTAAATATTTCATCAGAACCAGAGAAATTCTCAAAATCAGGCTACTGTGTAGATGTAATTTGCTCTTTGTGTTTGTGTTATGTTCCTATAAATTCTTTTGATGTCTGCAAAGTTTTGCCTCAGCTGGATATGCTATTTTCTCAATCCTAGAGACTGCAAGTAAAGAAAAAAGAAACCGAAAGAGGAAAGTGAGCAGGAAAAAGATAGAGAGTAAACAAAATTTGCAAAAAAGAGATATTTTGAGTTGGATATTTCATATTGTTTCTTATTGGTCAAACTTCTTCTGTGATTTGAGGAGGTTTGCAATGCAATTTATTAATTTACTCCAAGGGAGAGGCTCCATTTATTATGTACACTCCAGGATCCCCTGTTAAAATATTAGGCAATAAAATCCTTGACTGTACAGTAGTTGTGGTTATAATTTCCCCCAGGTAGTGGAAACTCTGTAATTTATTGCTGCTTAAGTTTTCCCTTTGCACAGATTGGAGTGCTTGTAGCAGTGTAAAAAGGCCTGTTTTTCTCCAAGTGTGTTTATTTGCTGGTGACCCAGCTCCTCTCTCTGATGAGCTCTGTGCTGCAAAGCCCTCCACAATTGCTGACTTGGCACCTGTGAGCAGAAATACAGTGCAGGCCAAGTTGGATCTCTTGTAACCACCTTGCTTTGCTCTCCCTCGGTAAAAGCTATGGGTCTGCCAGGGCTTCGGGTGGCTTTGCAGTGTAGGAACAGATACCCCAGCAAGTCTGAACAGCAGAAGTGATTTATAGTGAGCCCGCCTACACTACTGAAAACTGTTCTTTAATACAGACACACCTTTCTTTGGTGATGTACTTCCAATGCACGCTGACTAAACTTGCTGAGCCAACCTGTATTAAGAACAGGCTTATTTGCTGTGAGCCATTGGCTCCTCCCAACATGATAGGACTGTCTGCACTAATTGACTTTGCAGATCTTCACAGCATTAGCTGGGGCTCGGGTGGTCTGGGGTTGCAAATGAGACACGGTTTGAAGGGTGATGTGAGATCCTTTTTTTTTTAGACTGGCTGAGAAAGCTGAAAAAAGCAGGCGGGCTTGTAGGCGTGGACAGGCTGGCTGAGGCTTGCCTTGTTCTAGTTTTAGTTTAGCAAGCACAGGCAGCACCTTTGTTTGAAAGAAGGGAGCTTGGCCTGGCAGCTGCTGGCAGATGGGCAGTGCTAGTGCCCAGAATCTTCTCTGGCAGGTGTCCTTTGCAGGACCCCACTGATGTACAAGTGTGGTATGCTTTTTCTCCTTGGTGGGTTTTAGCTCTCAAGCATATATGGGAAAAAATTCTTAATTACGTGATAGTTCAGAAACCTGAGAGGAAAATTATAAGATGACCTCATTTGTTACTGTTTCTAGCCGCTGTCATGAATTTTGAGTGTGGGGGATTAACATAGTTGCTGACATTAGGGAAGGAGTCAAATGGGCACCTCCACCCGCTGGAGGAGAATCACTGTTGGCATGAGAGCAGTGATGTGACCACACCAGCCTCCCCAGGCTGAGCACACAGCCTTCCTGAATATGTTGGCTTTGTTTTATAGGTCCAGATTGGAAGAGGTGTCGGTGCCTCTCATCTGAAAAGAATTTAGTGCCTGAATGGATTTATTTAGCACCTGAGACCGTGTTTCAGCCTGGCTTGAGGGGTGAAGGCTCATGGAAGAAGAGAGAGGTGCTGCAGGTGGTAACACCAAGCAGTGTTAGAAAACACAGGTCTTAGCAGCTTGTGGAGCAGTGAAAAGTTAAAAAGGCAACTCGTTCTTCAGGCAGCCCTTGTCCCAAATGTGTTGGCTTCAACATTGGAGCAGCAAAGATAAAGTGTTAACTTTATCCCTGGTGGACTGCTACTGGAATAAAAGTTACACCGTAAAGAACCTCACCTTGCATTAGCCTGCAGTGGGCTCTGTACCACCGCTAATTGCATGCTGTATTTTATTAGATCCTGAAGTATGAAGCTATTAGCAAAAAAGTAAGAAAAAAAACCTCAGGAAACTAATGGTAAGCAAACATAAGCTGCTAATTTCTACCATTGTCTCATTCTGCCTTCACAGATCATACTCCCAAGGAGAGGAACTCTCATTGTTTCCTCCTGTTATGTGAATTTTGTAATTCACTGCATGCAAGCGTCAGTGCCAGATACCCTGAGGAAGAAGCCCGTGGTGTTGAATCAGTACAAGAATGTGTTTGGTGGCTTCTTATCTGTCTAGAGTCTAAAATGCAAAAACATTCAGCAAACTGTGTTATTAGAGATGATGTGATATTCTCAATCTGTGTGTCAAAAAAGTCTGAAAATGTTAGAAACTGATCGCTGGGGGAAGCCTTTAAAAGTGCTATTCTGCACCCCAAATTTGAATGATGAGAACTTGAATACTTTCATTTTTCATAATGAGAGTGGTGAGACGCTGGCACAGGTTGTCCATGGAGGTCGTAGAAGCCCCATCCCTGGAAACATTCCAGGTGTGGTTGGATGGGGCTCTGAGTGACCTGCTCTAGTTGAAGATGTCTCTGCTCACTGCAGGGGAGTTGGACAAGATGACCTTTAAAGGTCCCTTCCAACCCAAGCTATTCCATGATTCTATGATTCATTTGTGCAGCTTGAAATATCTTCATGATCACCACCTTGTGCACACGCAGCCATTGGCACACAACTGTTATGCAGTGGCTGTGTTCTGGACCCTCATCCCAGCTGGCTTAAATGCTGTTTAAAAGCACCCATCTCTTTCGATCCACAGTGGGAGCAGCCAGATCCCTGGCTGCCCAGAGCTAGCCAAGTACAGAGATGTAGGAGGGGGACAGTGCTTGTCCCAGGGGATTGTAAAGCAATTCTTCCTGGGGATACTGACACACTGCTTTCCTCAGCATCAGCTTTCCTCCCTCCCATCTTACCTTGATATCTGGGGATAATTTGTTCAGGATGTGGCAGCTGGAGAACCCTGTGCTTCAGGTTTACTTGGTTAAGAAAGAGTGGGGTGTGGGAAGGGAGAAAGGCAAACATTTGCCCTTTGCCTTTTTTCTTTGGCTGGAAGGAATGATTTTATTTGAGATGATTTTTTTTTTTTTTTTTTTAAATTAAAGCCTCTGAGAAGTAATATCGCATCTTCAAAACAAACTGCTGAACTCAACTGCTTTTACCAAACGCATGCAAAATTTTCCCCTCAGGATCCTTAGAGGCCCTGGAGTGCCTGCCTTGCAAAACCTGGGGTGGTGAACAGAGTCACTTGACAGTGATCTCCATACGATACCTTTAGACAGTGTGCTTACATGTATTTAAAAATATATCTATACATTTAACACATAAAATTTTCTGTTGGTATGTTACTGCACACAGTAAGCAGAAAGAAAAATAATGCAGAACCAAGATATCAGAAGAGACGCTGCCCAGCTGGTAAACTCTGAAGAGGCAAAACCAAAGCACTCTAAGAGGCACAGACACAAGCAGTTTTTATCATCAGCTTTCTCTTGCTGCTTAATATACAGGGTTATTTCTTTGTGATAATTTCAGATGCCTCAGGAACAGTACACGCACCGGAGCACGATGCAGACCTCAGAAGGACCCCAGGTATACAAAGTGGGGATTTATGGCTGGAGGAAGAGATGCCTCTATTTCTTTGTGCTGCTCCTAATGATTTTAATCCTGGTGAACCTTGCTATGACCATCTGGATTCTGAAGGTTATGAACTTCACAATTGTAAGTAAGGGTTACCCTGAAAGGTCTGGGGAAGGTGAGGGAGGGTGATGGTCTTTCCTCTGGGCACTGACTTCAGATGCAACTTTGATAACAGGGTGGTTTATTTTGCCATGGATAATAGTTATTACAGAGAAAAACAAATTTACCCAGTGATCCTCTTTTCTGCTGGAGCTGTCTGCAGTATTGCCAAGCTGAGGAATCAGCTCAGCATTGAAAATCATGTTCCTCTTACCTGCTATATGCATAGATGTATATATATGTAAACAATATATACCATCCTCCCCCAGTTTTCAGTTGTAAAGTGTTTTAAAATTAATGAAATGGGTTATTTTGAACTGGGGTGTAAGAATGTGTTTTGAGCTTTTCTCTTAGACTTTTTCTGCTTTTCTCCATGACTGAGAAGTCAAAAAACTTGATTTGCCTTATTCTTATGGAAAGTCACGTTGTTTCATAATAACATGGTTCCAGAAGCTTCGTAAAGAAAAATAACATTTCCAGGGTGGCTCTCTGGGTGTGGTATTTAGGTAGAGCATATCGTTATCTTTGGAGCCTGGTTGGTGCACATCAGTCCTGCCAGCAGCACTCCCTTGCTGCACACACCCCCTGGCCAGGGCCAACTTTCCAGAAGCCCCTAGAAAAATGTTGAGCATCTGTACTGGTAGATAGGTTACACTGGGGCAGATGGTGCCTTTTGCACTCAGAGCGCTCTGTGCATCACTTCAAAACATTTTGAGGTCGTAACTGGTGTCTTGGCCTTGAATTGTCTTCTTACACAACAAGCTTCACCGCTACTGCTCATACACCCCAGAAGTCAGGAACTGATGAGCCAGGCACACCCCACTTCCGGGGCTAGTGAGCCTTTTTATGTGGCAGGTCCTAGTTTTTCAGTAGATAATTTGGTCAAGCAGAGTGAAAATGGAATTATTGGTCCTCTCTTCTTTAAAGCAGTCATTGCCACCTTGGTCAGATGGAGTTATTTTAGGATCATTTGAGTCTTCAGGAGAAACTAAGTTTGAGGTTTTAATCCTGGATTTACTTCATGAGAGAGCTGTAAGGCTAAACTCCCCTAGACCATTTTCAAGGACTTTGCCAGTCAGGCTCTGATGTGAGCAGTGTGTTTGAAGTCTCCGGGCATTTCTTTCTCTGCCTTGGTCTTGTGAAGCCCTGAACAGCTGAATCCAACATAATGTCATTAATGGGCCATGAGAAGTTGAGTAAACAATCTCTGACTTAGTGTATCCAGCAGACAGAATGCTGTGTCGGGGGAACACGTAGCATTTTTTTTCTCTAACCAGGATGCTGTCAAGGTGTGCAGAAGATTGCAATGCATGTATGCTTAGGGAGCAAGCAATTATAAAGCAGCAATCCACAAAAAGCTCTTGTGCATGGGTGAAGAGTGAGCCAAACTGGAGCAATTAATGCTTAACCAGACCAGTTATTTAATTTTGTGAAACTGATACTATTTTGATACATATTTTGTGCTGAGCTGTGGCCTGTAGATTAGTGTAGTTGAAAAATGGATATTTCTGAGGTGATGGAAGACTTGATCATAGGGTCATCATACAGGCAGTAGTATGGGTATCATCAGCTCAATCAAAAAATACTAGGATTTCAGATTCTTACTTTTCAGAAATGCAATTTTGTTTCTTTAGAATAACATAACCGGTATGTTGGTCTCATGCTTTTTGCTATTTGATAGTGGTGGTCAGTCAACTCTCTACAAGTTGATTGGGAAACCTGGTGAACTTCTCTGCTCCTTTCTCCCTCAGTGCACTCTTCAGATGCATTGTGTTTTGCAGCCCATCTGCAAAAAGGTCATCTCCTAGGGATATGTACAGAAACCTTCCGCTTCCAGCAGCTCTCTCCACCCCACTATGATATACACTGTTCTTTTGGGGGATGCACTGATCATCAAGCTCTTGTCTGATTCTGTTTCCTTAAATAGTCATTGCCAACTGTGTCACTGGGGATTAGCCCAGGATAAAGTATATTTGTGTATGATTTTAGTTAATTCATATCTTCTGATGTTAGTAGGCAATGAACAGAATTTAGTGATAAAAACGCAGATGGTAGCACTGAATTCTGCAGTTGGAAGCACTTTATGGTTATAGGCGTGGCCATACGAGTCAGGGTGTGAGTCTCTGACACAGCCAATTGGAAATAAATGTAAGAACAGGACATGTAAAATGTGATCCTTGCCCCAATATGCACCCATTCATCTCCTGGCTTCCTGCTGCTGCTGCAGCCTCACCAGCTGCTTTGGTTTCTGCTCTGCAATCCCTCCTGCACTGTTCCCCGAGGCTGAGAAAACCACTTTGCTAAGTGAATTTTTAGAGGCAGACTTTTATCTCTAAACAACAAATGTAGGAAAAGTCTCAAATGAGGAGAAGTAAATATGGAAAAATCTTTAATTTGTTCCTTTTCTGATAAGAGGAGCTGAGAGTCCTTCAGGGGCAGGGGAATGATTCAAGGCAGGCAGTGAGCAACAGCTGCTGCTTAACAGGTCTGAGTTAGCCCAGTGCTTGCAGAGCAAAAATAGAGGGGAAAGTTTGTAGTTCTGTTCTTGTGGAAAATGTAGTATTTCCATTATCTTCCCACCCCTGCGCTCTCCTCCCAGAACCTGAGTCTATTCAACTCCACAGAACAGTCCTGGCACTTACCAGAATTTAGTGAGTGCTCATTATAGCCAATAAGTACTCAAAGTATTTTAATGAGCACAGCAAACCTGCTCAAGAAAACTCGGGGGTGTTTTAAATGTTGATAATAGGCAGTGGAGAATGGAGGAGGAGATGAAGTAAGACAATCTCAGGGTAAAAAATCCCACCTTCTCATGCATGTTGTAGCAGCATCCATCCACTCCACTTCCACGTCAAGCCCTGACATCCTTTTCTCTCCACCCTGCATGCCCTGCTGACTCGTGCTCCAGGAGATACCTCATTTGAAATTAAACTGTAAGCTTCCAATCCATGGCTTTTAATAAGCAAGGCATCGCTAATTTATTCTAGGTTTTGCTTTTATCTGAATGTTCAAGGCTTAAACAAATGTATGTGTAGCTATTGCTTTTTAAACTGAGCTGTCAAAGCAGCGTCACGTTTGCGTGGGGGCAGTTGGTCACTGTCTAGTCTATCCTCTGGTGCAGTCACTCACTTCTCACATACTATTTGATCCTTGATTTGCTTTAAATGCCTTTATCAGGCACGGGCTGTATGAAAAACAGGCCTGGAGGGGACCTCAAATATCATCTGCCTGTTCCACAGCTGGTTCCCATAGCCAGGTCCATTTATCCCACTCATTTACATCAGGGCTGTGCTCTTCTGGGATTGCAGGTTGCTACCTTTAAACCTTACTTTGATTTTTAAGCCAAACCACAGACTGAATCTGAACCAAAGCCACCAATTTGGGTCGAAACCCAAATGCACCCTGAAGGTGACATAACCTAATTGAGATAGAAACCATCATCCAGCACTCAGCTTTCTGATGATACTAGGTAAAGGGAACTCTAGTTCATTCAGATCTTGGACAAGCCTGATAGAAGTATGTGGTTTGCACATACTGGGTTTGGGGAGAAAACACTCATGCCTGCAGGCTGTGTATGTGACTCAGCCTCACAGTCTGCAGGTCCAGCGCAGGCTTGGGCTGTATCCTGCTGTCATGCCTGCATGATGGAGGGCTCAACCTTGAGCTGCACAGAGCTCGACTGAGGCTGGCACAGCCCCTGCAAGGATTCATACATGCCAATCTAATTACAAGGCTGGAACCAGAGCTCTTAATAACCTTCCTCTTTCTGGCCCACATGCATTAGCAACCAGTAATGTAGCTTTTTAGCAGCAGGATTGCCTGTGACTGTGCATAGAAGCACATACATCTTTTATGCTGTATGCCTGTGATGTGTTGGGGATCTCTATTTCAGCTATTACTTGTGAGCTTAAACCATTTTCTAAAAGCTTCCTGTTGTATTAGTTTCTGAATATTACAACAAAAGTTGTGCTTACATAAACAGCAAACCAATATCTTTATTTTAAACAGTACAAGGCTCAGAAGGCTCACATAATGGACAATGACAGTGCATTGACCTCTTTCCACAAGGACAGCGTACAACGCCTGGTTTTTTAAACAGTATTAGGAGTTTAAAGCATTATCCATTAGTACCCTTTTATAGTCGTAGGCAGCAGGAAGACTTCTAAGCAGGATAGATGAGAACTGTGTCCTGTTGCGGCTACATTTAAATGGCAAACACCCACCTACTTGTAGGCCCACCAAACCACTGAGGACCCTGTGCTTTTCCTTTGCCCTGCCCTGGTGTTTCTATCCATAGCTGCCTGTTTGTGTGTTTTGAATTGTATGCTCTTTGGGACAGAAGCGGTTTGCATATGGCATCCTGTATTCCTACATATTGGCAGGTTCTACTAGACTGTAAATAATAACAAATGGAGAAATAATATTTTTCCCCTGATCAACTTGCAAGGCTTGAAATTCCTGGAGGACTGTCTTCTAAGAATCATCAAAAGCAAAGGCTCCAGAAAAGTCTTTGTATGGAAAATATTCTGGAGTTTTGGTATTCAGGAGGCCCTTCACGACATCTTCCTCCAAACCAGGAGAGCATGTGCTGCTTCCAGGTCTGTGCAAATCCATTCAGACTGCCTGTGTTGTCTGTGTGCACCTTCGAGGAAGTGCAACATAGAAATCGGCAGGCAATGACCCAACTCATTCCATCCTCCTTAGCAGGCAGTAAGAGGGGGATCTTCCCCTCATGGGCTGGTCAGGCTGAGGTTGGGTGCTCCCTAATCACAGCACATGAAAACATTATGTTCACCTTCCAGAGCCAAGCAAGATTTTCTGAAGGTTTATGTCCTTTAGCATGAGGTTCAGCCATATTTTATTACTTTAATTAAACAGGAACAAATCACTTCAATTGTTCAGATTTTTCCTTTTTGTTTCTGCAGGCTGCATTCATAGCTGAAGAGGTATGTTTTAACATCATTGAATGAAATGTTGGCAATTTAGAGAGATAAACTGCTGCTGTAGATGGCACAAATGCTAAATATCATTATTATCTTGCTTTCTTTATTAAAAGTTGATAAGAAGAATTGGCTTTTAAAGTTTGGTTATGAACAGTTATTTCCAATACAATTACTCCCTCTTGTGTGTAAACTACCTGCCACATTTTAATTACAGGAAAACAGTGGGGTAATAACACAGCAGTTAAGATGGATTAGAGTTAGGAAAGCTCATTGCCCTAACAGGCAGGATTCTTTTATTAATGATTTAAAAGAACAGAATTTGTTCTAAATTTTTTTAAAATTAAAATTTCCTCAGAAGGAAATGATTGTGCAGTTTATATTGCCTTTTCATGATTTCTCTGGGGTCTCTTTAGGTGCAATGGTAAGGCCAGCATGGGAAAGAAATCTGATCTGCTTTTCAGCTTCTGCTTTGTGGTGCAGCTGTCAGCTAAAATAATTTAGAGTTAGAATTAGTATTACTATAACCTTCCTGAGGAATGAAGTTCTTTTTTTTTTCCTCTCTCTCCCTTGCACACAGACGCATACAATTTTGTGCACTTTTCCATCCTAATTCATGTAGCTCTTTTTGTAAAACAAGTAATTGTTTTGAGACTGCCTGCATGACCCAAGAGCTTTGTGCCTGCTTCTTTCCTCATTCACTGCATTTTCAGATATAAAGATGTTAATCTTGTAGTGGTCTGACAACACTAGCAATACTGTGAGCGACTGTGCTATTAAGTGAAGAAGTTCTATGGGTGAAATCCTTACCCCCAGGAATTTAGTAGGAATCTTAGCATTGACATCAGTGGGTAAAGCCCTTCACTGTAACACTTTCTATTTGCAGGTTTTTTTACAGTAAATTCTAATTTCCTTTCTCCTGGATTGAGGAAAAGATGTGTTATACTTTTATTTTACTCTTGTTAGATATCAGAATTTTTTTCCTGGACAGTTTCTGTTTCAGTATGAAAAGCAATTTGGACTATTTATTTTTCGAAAAGGTAATACTTTTTCGCTTCCACTCCTTTGAAATGTAGAATAATATAGTTAGTTTTAATAGGATATTGCATGATATTATTACAGGTTTGACCCCTTCACTGCTGCGTCCTCCGGAGTGTCAAGCATTTGGTACTGCTGTCTTGCTGAGTTATAGAAACATCAGTTTCTTCTGTTGCTACATCTTTGAAAACTCAGTCTCTGATAATATTTCATTTTTATTACCCTAATACCACATCTTGTCAGCCAGCATAAGCACATAAGGTTTTCATCTTCCTTGTTACCAAAAAGTGATGAAAAGTCTCCATATTTTTACCTCACTGCCTCTACTCTCTGCTGAACCATTGAGTTTTTCAGAGGCCTGCCACAGCATTGGCTGTGCTTACAGATGTGCCATGGGAGCAAAATAAATAGTGTAGTAGTAAGTCTTCCACTAGTACCACTAAACCAAACAGGCTATGCTGCACTGCAATCATTTAGGTAATGCTTTGTTTTTATTGTTTGACTATTGCACAAGGCAATCTGTGGTGTACAGAGTGTTAGAACAGCAGATAGCCTTTTTCCTTGAAATACTTGGGTTGGGTTTCATGAGGAACAGAGGTTTGCACAATTGTGCTTCCATCTCAACAGACAGGCTTCCACCTCTTCTTAATTGTTTCTAAGCCACTATTCGTACTCAAGACATCTGAACAAAAGTATGTGTCCAAGAGACAGGAATATCTCAAACATATTTGGTTTCAGTATTTTTCAGGGGCAGAAGAAAGCAATCTTATTTATTAGTATTCCTACTGTGGAAGAAGCTTCTGCATAAGCTCTGTACTTACTACTCACCAGGAGTGAGAGATATTATAAATGTCCCTATACTAGAAAAAGCTTTTATTGTTGCTGCTGAGAGAGAGAATTTAGCCCTAACATCTAGATACTCCTGGACCCAGCATCTTTTGGTTAGTACTGCTTCTGATTTGAAGGAAGCTGTTGGAAACTCAGCAACACCCCTCTCATCATACTTGCAGTTCAGTGCATACACACAGGCAAAACATCATCTGGCAGATTTACTGTATGGACCACGCTGTCGAGCCTCAATAACCAGTCTTCTGCATATCTCCACAGCAGGAAAATACATTGCTGCAGTAAAAATACATTATGGCTTAGTTTGGTCCCTCCAAGAACAGTGGGATAAAAATAGATGGAGGAGAGAGGAGAGTGGCAGGGATTTGGGTGGTTTGCAATGTGAAGTTGAGCATTTGATCTCTGGCATAACACTTCATTTTCAGTCATTTCCGCCTGTGAACCAAGAGGGTCTTCCTCTGCTGGGGCCCCGTGTCTCTGCTGTGCTGTGGCAAGCGTGGTGGGAAGCATTATCAGGTGGGCAGAAGCTGCTTCACTGTGGGATGGCAGCAAGACCCAGCAAACAGCAAGGAGGGCATGAGTGGGCTGTGCAGGGGGCGTGAGTCATAAACTCTTGATGCTAGATACCCCCTTCAGCCACCTCCCTCCAGAGGGGATTGTTCTCAGCTTCTCTTTCATCTGGAGAAATAAGATATTTCACATTAACATTCGTCTCAGTGCCAACAAAAGATCTTCAGACTAGCAGTTCTAAAGCAGAGAGAGATTTGTCTCTTAGAGAACATGTAAAAGGTATTATTATAAATGTGCAAAAGAACAAAAACAAGCTCACTGCTAAAATGTCGATAATCAGTTAGTCCTCTGAATAGCTTACAATCTGATCCCTCCCCATATTCTCACTGTACAGTAGGAGAAATTATTTAATTTGGGAATCCACATAGAAATGATGTGTCAAGCTGAGCCGCAGAGTAAGTGTTCCACTGCTTCTTCTCTTGTTCCTTGCACTTTTTTTTCCTTCTTAGCTTCCTGACATCCCTCCTGAACTCTCTGCATGACAGAGAGCAATGACATTCTCAGCTTTGAAAACCTAACAGTCATTGCTATAACAAAAATATAATTCTTCTGAAGCACCTCTTCTGCGTGGTTACTTGAAGGCTGAGGTGCTGCTTGGAGTAGCCTCCATGCCTTCTTCAGCTTGTCCTGGAACAGCAATGCCATCAGTTTTTCAGAAAGCTGTTTTTTAAGATGTTTCTTACCATTTGCTCCCGAACCCCTGCTGTTTGCATTTTGGGTTGTAGCATAATCCATGAAAAAAAGGATGGAGACTTCTCTTTCTTACACTGTAAATGACTGTGCAGAGCACAAAGTACTGAGCAGCAGCAGCCTTCACCTTCTTTGGGTGAGGCCCCAGCTTGCAGGCTAACTGCTGCCTGTTAGCTATGATAAGCTTGTGTTTGACTAAACAAAGGGACGAAGAAAAAAGTGGCACATTCTCTCTGCAGTTATATGTTTGCTTTATTTACCTTCTGTAACTGTCAGAGCCTGCTCTAAAGACTGACAGTTTGGAGGACAGAAGTGTGGAAGTGTGGTTGTGTGGAGTCCATCTTTCCCCTTCCTTGCTGCAGACACTATGTTATCTCTTCTCCACTTATACGCTACCGTACCTGATTTGATAGATGTATTTAAAATTACTTGCTGCCATTTCATGTGGCTGTTCTTCCAGAGCTCTGCTATGGAGATGAGCTTGAATATACCACTTGAATTCATCATAGCTTGCATTTTAGGTCTGGTCATTTTTGCTTCAATTACATCTTCCCCATTACCCATCGTGCCTTTGCTGCCATAGTCAACATTAAGATGGACTGAGGTAATTATTTGTATTGAGGCCCAAGTTTCTATGAGACTACACTCCAGTGCACTTGCATGAAGGACAACCTGTTAACAATAAAATTATTTGGTTGCAAGAAGATTTAGAGAAGAGGAATAGATTTACGCAGGTAATTCAGCCTTGACCTCTTGAGTTCTCATTACTTTGCATCCACTCAGCACTACTACCCACCTCTTTCCTTTTTAAATGAGATCCAGTAACTAATAGTGAAATTATGGCAATCTGCTATATGAAATTTGTGATTATTTGCATTTAATTAAAGGCTTCTCTTGAGAAAATGAAGGGCGGCTTAACCTCAGAGAAGCCTCTGCATTGCCAGTAATTGCTTCTAATTGAAGTCTTTAGAGTTTCCACCCCGCCACAGGAAAAGGAAAAAAAAAACCCCAAACCTGAAAACTTTACTCCCACACATAGGGTCCCTGAAAATTATTTTATCCTAATGCAATTGAGGTGACTGAGGGTCCTCATAGATGATTCTTCACTGTGAGTTAACCAGCTAAAATTAACGTTTGATTACTCAAAAGCCTGGTTTGTGGTGTGTTTGAAAAGTCCAAGGCACTGTCCATCCTTCCTAACTGGCTATGTTGTGTGACAGCTGTCCTGCAGATGGGCGCAGGGGATGTCAGTGCACGTATCTTGCCTGGATCCTCCAAATGGTTTCATTTCCATGACAAGTTCTTGTTGACTTCCAATGGTATTTTGGTTATTCTAGAGAAACAATTCCAAGTCTTTTGGCTTAGTGTATCCTGCGGCACACAGGAGAGAGGCTTTGCCAGCTCAAGATGAATGGGACTGAGAAGCAGTACTGCCTCTGGCACTGGAAACATCTCAGACATCTCCCTGCTCCTCCACCTGTGCAGGGCTCCAAGGCCACAGACTCTGGTGCTGCAACATGTGGATCTTTCTCATGACAAACTGTTCATAGTCTGGCGGTTGGTGTTCACAGGAGAATATGAGCTTGGGCAACCTTTTTTAGGATGCTTGCCAGCATCTTGTTCCAGTAATCCTGATGCATAGAGTGTTCCCCTAAAACAGGCACGACGTTTTATAAACCACCCATCTGTGGCACGGGTGATAGGAACCAGTCCCCTTCCTCTCACCGAGGTGCTGCGGTGTCGGTTTGGCACAGAGAGGTGAGCCGTGGCTGGACGGCTCTGATGGGAGCCTGCAGGTGCCACGTCTGGGGAGGAACGCAGCACCTCACGTTAAAGCCACCACCTCAGGCTCAAGTGTGTGGCACTTCAATTACGTATTCTGCCTAATTACAACTATCAGCATTTCCATGCTGCTTCTAACAGCACAGTCTCTCTGATTGCCCCCTTCGGCTCTATTAAAATCCCTCTTTGTATTACGGTTCTGAAAACAGGCATGACAAAAATAGAAATGTGTATGTTGTAGCAACAGACATGGACATTTTCTACTGTTAATTCTCTCCACTGAAGATAGCAATGTTGAAAAACATGAGAGTGTTCTGCTTTCCTGTGTTCTTGCATTGCTAATTAATGCCTTGTAGCACACAAGTGAGAAGGAATGCGCATCTGATTTCTGCTTTTTATTATTCTGAAGATTCTCTTTAATGTACGCTGAAACACATAAAATGTCTAGATGGACTGAAATCTTTCAGAATGACCCCTTAGAGTGCTACAGGTGAAATGTCAGAAATGGAAACGTCATTGTTTTTCAGCAGCAGATTTATCATATTTTTTTGAAGTTGCAGCTACAGTTAAATATCTGAAATAATGTGTGACCTGTCTTTGTTACTTCTTAGCAAGCAAACATGCTTGGCAAGGTGCACTTCTTCATTTCAGAGAAAAGAAGTTATGTATACAGAGCCCTGAAATACTTGTATTTCATGTAGGTGCAAGTCATATAGATGTGTGTAGGTGCTGATTTTGATTCAGATTATTTAGTAGGCTGGTATTACTTCTGAAAACAAATATTTAATCTTTCAAAACAAGACATTAAAGAATTTAGTTTCAGTTAACTAGGAAATAAAATGCCTTTTACAGCCTTTATTTCCTCTGCATGCTAGAAAATGAATTTCTGCTAATTACACATTTGTGCACACAAAACACTTTTGAATCAAGCACTTATTTACAAAGTGATATCATTGCCAGAGATTGATAAAAAGTTTTCAGCAAAGCCGTGAACCTTGCCAAGGGGAGGAACCTTAGCCTGGGCAGCTGATGGCTGCACTATACGAAGATGGGGTGAATCCTAGCAATTCCGCTGTGGTTTTACAGAAAACCACGTTGTCTAGAAAGGAGAACAATTCAGTTCACCAGCAGGTATAGATTATAAGGTAAATTTCATCTTTATTTGAAGTTACATGTCAAGACCTATTGACCAAAGATATTTGCCTTTGTTAGTATTATAAAAGATTCAGTCTTGTACGTTGCCCAAGAAAAACTCTGTATGTTAGAAGGCAGACATGTTTAATTCCTTTCTTCTTCCCAGTGGAGCTACGTTTCTTGCCATTACACCTTTCTTCAAATGGGAAGCTTTTCTGCAGAACAGTTTGCCTTGTCAGTCTTTTTTTCTTTGAGCTGAGAATGAGGAGCTTTTACACATTCAGGGCTAAAATAACAATTCTCTGTATGGGGAGACTTTGGCCAGTAAAGACACCAGTGCCACTCTTGTTCTTGCGATATCAGGAGCCCTGGGAGGCTGTGGGATCTGGAGCATCCTGTGCTCCCTCACCCATGGGAGCAGTGCCATGGGTGTGTTTCCCATCCTCCCAGGTATCAGCCAGAGCAACTCGCTGTAATTCATAAAAAATTTGCACTCACCAAAATGGCATTAAGAGTTTCCCCTCCAGGAGGAGTCTGCACCAGAGAACAGCTTCCCACTTTTGGGAAAAAATCTATGCTGCAGGTGAGATGAGAGCATGGGGCTGGAAAGGCAGTTAATTCCATTTTGCCTGTAGGGTATGTTAAGTAAACGTGGAGTAGCCAGTCATTGGATGCATGACTCAGTTCTCCACTTACAGGGATGTAAATCTGTGCATTGCTTTGGGGTTGTGTGGGTATAAATGAGAGAACAAGCTGGCAGTGTACAGTTCTAGAAGGCAAGGCTGCTAAGGAAAGGGCTTTAAACTTTGAAATACAGACAGTATCTGGGCAATTGGAAAGAAGAGTGTGTCCTGGTTTTGAAGTTTTTCTTGTTTTTTCTTTTTTTCCCCACAGAGAACAAAAAAGACTGTTGCTTTGGTTGGTAATAATCTATAGGGTGACACAACAAATGGATTTCACTCACCTATTAACTTTGTCAGTTTGAAACAAATACATAGATGCTGTGAGAATGTATGTGGTACAAAAGACAGACAAGGGCCCAAGAGAGCTCTGTGAACAGAAATAGCTGGAAACAGCTAAAAATCTGTGCTTCAAAGTCTTATAGATGCAAGCTCCCAGCTTTGGAAACATGGCACAGGAACTCAAAATGGTAGACAACTATATGTGAACTCCAGTAAAAGTGTGTCAGCTGATCTGTTGTACTCATTTCTTTCTTTCCTTTTCCTCATTTCATGTTTTGCTGTTTTAAAAATTAATCCATTCAGTAAGAAATGTGAAATTAAAGGCCTAAATTCACTGCATGGTCACAATTATTACTGATGTTCCTATTGGATGAGCTGGCTGAAATGCTTACTGAAAACAAGTGTAGAGATTATGAGATTCATGGTGGGGAAATGACCACCATTCATCCAAAATGTTTTCAGTAACAGCACCGGGAAGGGAATACACTGGTGCAATCTGTAGTTCTTGTTTTTGTTTTAAAGGTCTCTAATGAGCCATGTGTGCAATGCATTTCACCCTGGGAAATCCCACTGAAATCTGGCACTTGGATTTCATTTCTTGTGCTGCTATATTTAGAGCAGAAAGCAGATCTCCCAGCATGACTCCTTCTGGCTTATAGAAGCTCTGTGAATTGTCTTAGTAATATACACTAATCGGTTACCAAAGCTGCCAGCCCCCTATGAAAATCCTTTAAAGAGCAGTTGCCCATACTGCCAGGCTGCAGTCACATGCAGTAGCCAGTCGTGTCTGTGCCATGGGGATGAGGGGCGGGTGACCTCGCTGGATGTGGTGGCTCTTTGTTTCTGTGGCCTGTTGCTCAATCACTATTTTTCTGCATGCCCTTTTTTATCCTGTGGGTGAGGAGGTGTCTCCATTCATTTTTAATGAGTAAATTGGAGTTTTTAAAAATTTGCAGTTGATGGTAGTCTCAGAGTGTGCACATTCCCTTCCTCTCTGTCCGTCCGTGTTCACTCGTAAAAGTAGCAGGCAGTCTGATATATTTATTTTTAATAAGTTCCCATCTTTCTTAACCTTAGTTCCAATAAAAATCATTCAGAGCCATGCCAAGTCAGGCATTCAACAGCATCTTGTTATAATCAAAGGAATAAGGCTTCCTTTTCAATACAATATTTTTCCTGTCTGACACCTGCCAGCCCAGCTGTACCCAGATTTCTGCAGTTGAAGTGCCAGGATGGTCCATGCCTTGTGTTAAAGAAATGTCACAGCATGGATGTTTTTAAATTGTGATGAGGGGAGAGAGGTGATGCACATCAGTATTTGCAGTGTAATATGAGAATGAGGCATTTTTGTGTTCTGGTATTTTGAGATACGTTTCAGGTATTTTATACCCTTTCTGTATTTGTCTGTATAGGAGAAAAACCTTTAAAACTTAAGAGCAATGAAATCACTATGACTCGATAGATATGACATTCAGAAAACTAGTAAACTAAGCAGAGAACATGTCCATCCTAGCAGCTTTTTGTTATCTTTCACAGCTCTTTGATAGGGATGTAATTTTCTGTAATCACTCAGAAAGATGGCTGGATATTTTTTCTATTAAATTCTGAAGGACTTAAACCTTTTCTGGCTTACCTTTGCTATTTTTCATGTTTATATACAACAGTATAATGCATCAGCATTTTTATATGTTTCCCATATAAAAATGAGACATGCTTATAGAGGCTGTCAGACTTTCTATTCCACAGAATAACTGGAGCATCACTGTAAGTTGACACCTGCCTAAAAATCACATATAGATGCTGAAATGTCTTATTTTATGGCCCTGTTGCTATTTAATAGCCAAGCTGTGCCCTTTTCTTAATTTACTGTTGCTATACAGAAGTACATTAGTGTTGGGGGATGCTGATCCAGTGTATTACAGAATCACAGAATGGTAGGGTTGGAAGGGACCTCTGGAGATCATTTAGTCCAACCCCCCTGCCAGAGCAGGGCCACCTGGAGAAGGTTACACAGGAAGGCATCCAGGCGGGTTTTGAATGTCAACAGAGACAGAGACTCCATGTATGTAGCTCTGCTGCTTTTGCGGGTGCTCTGAAGTCAGCAAAGTCACGTGTTGGCTAAGGAACTGGCCAAGCTGTGCTAATTAACTGTTGAATTAGAAATGGTAAGGAGACCAGTCTACAGTGCTTTAACCTTCTTTTAGCAGGTTTCTCCTACCAGGGATTGGAATACAAAATGATTACTTTTTTGCACTCTTGTCTGTATTTAGCCTCAGGAGGTTTCTGATAGGTTTTGGCTATTAAAGGCAGCAGTAAATGCCTAGCTGGAAGCTATCTGGCATTCATAACCTTAAGCTATTTAGGAAATCAGAAAAGCTGAATGGATTTTTTTTTTTCCTCTTTTTTTTTTTTTTTAAGAGAAGAGCTACAAGGGTAGAAAGCATTGCCTACCTTTCAGGTGAATTCCACTGCAGATGATAAATTATGTCTGAACTGAACCAAAATGTTCCTAATGGCCCTAGTCAAAAGGCCTATTACAGGATGTCTAACTCACTTAAATTCCTTTCTGCTTTAAATCACTAATGATTTAGTATTTCAGGGCTAAAGTGGCATGCACTTAAAGGGCACTTCTCTTTAAGGTTAGCCAAACTTTAAAATGAGCACCTGAACTGAAGTAAACAGACTTGCTGGAGTGGCCTTCTTCTGGCAGTGGAATCAGGATATTGTCTCTACAGTAAGGTAATTTTTTGGATATTTGCAGGACACCAGCAAGGTTTATAGAAAAGGAAGCAGAGGAATATTTTGGAGCAGAGAGAAACAGCAGCTTTGGCTTGCCCTTGTGGTTTTTAAATCACACTTTTGATATTGCAGAAAGTAAGTTTACTTGTCTTTCATTGTATTTGGAGAAGTAAACCATATGGTGACATCAAGGACATTTTCCCAAAGGAACGGATGGTGAGTTGTGAGTCACCAGTCCTGTAACGACTTACCCTGTTACTCACTTTTAGTGATGGTTTTGCAGCAATGAAGGTGCTAAACCTGTCTAGTAATCACAAAGTTTTGGATTCCTGTCCAGTTCTATGCTGCTGCCTGCCCAGGTGCTGACCAGTGAGCAATGCGACACGCTTGTCTGTAAGGATGTGGAAATATGTAGTAGATACCTGTTCAGCACTGTCAGCTATAGGTACTTCACAATTTCTTAGATTTTTAATGTCTTCTGACAGTGAATCACAGAGAATTCCAAGTCACTCAAGGTAATATTGGCACTTAAAGGACCTGTGCACTCACAGCGGCCATGCTCATGTGGATATGATTGCCTGCAGGTCCAATTTTGCTTTCGTTAGGCTCATGGATGAATTTATTGGACTTGAGGTTTGCCTTCTCATCCTTTTCCATGAGTGTCACCAGTATGCTGATTCAGCAATTTCACACGCTGTCTTCCGATCAAGTAAAATCAGATGTGACCTTAAGATCCGGTATCTGCGATCAGACTCACACACATCTTCCTTCAGTCAGGGCATCGATTCAGGGCCAGCAAGCAGCACACACATGAGCACATACAGAGCAGAAATACCAGGACGAGCCCCATATAAAATGTAAGTGTATGCCTGATGTATGCACATAGAAGTGGGTAGGCTTACAGAGAAATGTGAAAGAGTATGTTTTCCAAAAGACTTGCATTGGTCCTGGTGGTGTACAGACAGGTTCCAGGCAACTAAGACCATAACACTGCCATCTTCCATCATTTTCATTGCGGAATAAAGGATGTATTCTTTATAAATTTCGAAATACCCATTTTTCTTTGTGTTTTGGTTTTTTTTTCCCCTTCATGATGCAGCTTCCCACTGGAAATTTAAGCAAACATTGTTCCCAGCTTGTTTGGGATGCTGTTAATGTGAATTTCTGGCCCAGTGCACTGCAGATGTCTGGTTCCTTCAGAATATTCCTATTCCCCGCTGTCTTGCTTCCCCTTTGATATGTGATGAGTCAGCAGGTCTTTAATTGCTGTTCCTCTTAGCTAGGAGTGCTCTTATTCAATATGTTAAATATTTGATTGCCCCAGCTTTCCCGGTAGAGCAGGGCACACATTAGGATGTACTGAAGCAAAACCTGTTGCCCCTCCAGACAGCAAGCTTGGGAGCTCAGCCCAAGGCCATGTCTGGGAAGTGTGGCCTGGAGCCCATGGGGGACTGCAGGGACCTGTGCAGGCCAGGTGGCTCATGCTGCTGGGAGGCAATTTTGGATGGCAGCAGCCATGCTCAGGAAGACTTGCTGCAAGAGGGTCTGCAAGGTGTCTGGGAGGTCCCTGTGTGGCCAGGAGATGAGTGTGGCAGTGCACTCTGTTCTTGGCTGCTCCCAGGACTACTTTTTGCTCTTTTTTAAAGAAGCGATGTAGACATACCCACTGGGATACTCCTGTGCTTGGTGGATTGTGGAGTGTGCCTTCAGGGACTCAGTAAGATGGCATATTATAGCCAATAAAATTATCCTCTTGTAACTTTCCTGAATATTATGCATGTATTTCATACTCAGTGAGCTGAAATAAGGACACTTTTTATAGCACTTTCCAAGTATTTTAAATGAATGCGTTGTATAGGGACAGTCTCTTGTGTCTTGCATGAGGAAGCGTGGCTTCCAGGTAAGGCTGTTATTGGCCCCTCCACTGGGCAGAGTTGGGTCTTCAGCCTTGAAGTGGCTTCTGAGAAGAGAAACCCAGTTCTGCATTCACAGACATGCGATACCTGCTCACAGAAAGCTGGGACTTGCTGACTGTAAATGCCTCCACACTTTGGGGAGTTATCTCTCCACATGATGCTGTGTAGGAGTGTGCAGGCTCTCACATCATGGCAAAGCATGAACAGTCCCAAGGATTGTCAGCAACGTAAGTTTGAGGCTGTAGCTGCAATGCAGTCTGCGGAGGAGAGTATCCGTAATGTACTTCTCTGCATCTGCATCTGCCTCTGGGCTTCATATTCCTCTGAAGTCTCACTGCCTCTGCATTTCTAGTGGAGCATAGAGTTGTACTAGAAGTAGTATATAGAGGAACACTGAGAAATGCAGAAGGCAGTGTGCAGTTAGAACACACGTTCAATCATTTCACTTGTGGGTGGCACTGGAGAGAAGAGCTTGACCAGAATAATGGGGAAAAGAAGAGCCCTACAGCCTCACTATGTTAACCTTATTAGCCTGGTCCTGATGTAAGAGAAGCTGCTGCAATGCAAACAGACAAGCAATGGCATGAAAAAAATCACAGAAGTTCCCCCCCACTGAGTCAGAGAAGCAATCTCACTCCTCCTGAAAGGATGAAATAAATGTGGCTACTATTAGAACAGAGCAGTCAACACCAGAACTGTCATTTTGTAGGACAGACCTCTTAAAACGACCTTTAGATGAAAAAAAATAGATGCAGAATAAAATTCTGTCCTGAAGCAAACTTGGCAGTACTGTGGCAGTGAGATGGAGGAACCCTATGAATAGATAAGTGGCATTTTTGCACATTATTCAAAGTGCCCACTTGCTGAACAAGTGGAGCAGAAAGTTCTCAGTGGATGAGGAATGGGGAGAGAACAGTCCATCCGCGTGGAGCCTTGACTTCCGCCAGGCCATTAATATCAGGGATGTTTATGACCTTCCAGTCAAGCACAGGAGAATAACTCATCAGAAGTCAGGTTCAATCCAGCTAACATTTCCAAGATTAAAGGTATACTTGCAGACTGGACCAGATTGCCAATTTTATGGTGAACCGTTTCTGCCATTACAACTTTCAGTGTTCAGGCTGCCGCAGGTTTCAAGCTCAGTAGCGTAACTTATGGTGCTATATGCAAAGAGAAAGCTGGCAAGAAATGTAGGAGAGTTTGAAAGTCTTCCTTTGCTCTGAACAACGCAGACAATCCCTGCTACGGTGCCTTGTGGAAGCCATCCTTCATTTCAGCGTCTGGATCCAGCAGATGCCCTTGATGTGAGACAGTTGCCCTTGTGTCCCTTCAGCCACATACAGCTCTCCAGGAGCTCAAAGCCAGTGGTCCTGCCTGGACTATGTTACGTGACTAGTGGGGCAGCTGATTAGTGAAGACCCTCCATGGCCTTCAGGGAACAGGTTGGCCATCATTGCCCCGAGGCACAGCAGAGCTTTATTTTTCTGAAGTATGCCACTTACAGATTGGGCCAATATCTTCATTAATGGAAACCATTTGATGGTTCAGTTCTGTCTACGTTAATTGAGCACAAAGGGAGAGCTTAGTGACTGTTCAGCTTTAAGCACAGGCTAAAGCTACAGGCTTTTACAGCAGTAATACATACTGTGTTCTAGACTGGAAAATCAGAGAAAGAGTTTACCACTGTACACACATATCTCGGTTCTCAAGAGTGGATTTGTAATGGAGGTAGGCTTCTAGTCACTTACTCAGTGCCCATGTCAGGGAATATTTCCATAGAGCCAGTTTACCTGTCTCCTGTTGATAAAAATAATTGGAATTATTGGACCTTCAAAGCCATGGAGAAAGTAATGGATGACCAGCTGCACTTCAAATGAAAAAGTAATCTGTTGAATAATTACTGCCAGTCAACATGAGCCTAGCTGTGAAATATTAATGGATTGCTTGATCAGTCTATGCAGAACTCTCTATCATCCTCCTAGAGATCAGCACCAACCCAGCAAACAGCTCAGGATTGGTAGTCAGCCAAATTATTGACAAGGACAGAATAAGATGTTCTAATGTGATATTTGCTATAAACAAGTGATAGTTATTGGGTCCTAATAGAAAACTTTTTCATAATATTTGTAAGTTTGGAGATGATCTGTCTTAAGCCTCTCCAAGCACCCACCACCTTGCAGTGGACGAGCACTGGCAGCCTTGTGCTCTGCAGATCTGTACATAGCACTGCTGTAAAACTCAGCAGTGTGTGAGAGTTTTGAAGAAAAAAAAAATTGAACAGAGGGCTTTCTATATTTAACACTAACCCATGTGCCTTAGAAGATGTTTGAACATGATGTATAGAGCTCGGAAAGACTGACACTGGCACCCTGATCCAGCAAATGACTGCACTTCAGGCATCTGAACAGCCCCGTTTGCTTCAGAGGGACTTTGCATAAGCTTAAGCACTTTGTGAGATTGAAGTCTACTGAGTAGGAGTTCATAAATAAAAAAGAGAAAGCTCTGCACTAGATATCTCTTCCTGAGCCCTTGAACTTAAGGGAGCTTCAGCTTCAAAACAGGGAGCCAACCAGGGAATGAGCACAAGTTGCTTTGATTAGAAATGCTGCAAAGCTTGATCATGCCATGAGATACGGGCCTTGTGCTGTATTTGTTAGTGGGAGTGATCATTTGTTTGGTATCTCTTCTCCGTTGACCTGCTTCTGGTCCCAGGATATCTGTGCATCTCAGCCTCAATCCCCCGACATTGCCTGGATGTGGGAACAGGACAGTGCCAAACCTCAGAGAAAAGTCTGGTTTGTCTCTGAAGGGGATTTCAACTTTGTGATTGGGGTCTGCCTTCATTATATGTTGCAGAAGAGGAGACAAATAAATCTGAGCATGAAACAGGAACCACAGGTAACCTAGCAAGTGGGAGGGAAAGGTCTTCCCAATTTTGTGTGAAGGTCAAGTAGTGAAGGGAGGAAGTGGACCAAAGCCATGACATGTTCTCCTTTGTTTCTTTCTGCCCTACAGAGTCAGGGAGAAAACATCCCCTATGTAATGTGAAAGACTGTGACTAATTGGCCTTGGTAAGCTTTGTGGGCACAGACGGTTCTTTCTCTGGACAGTGCCAGGGTAGGATGTACATCCATAATAAATGAACACTGAGCAGGGAGTCACAAGAAGGCATCAAAACCTGTGTCCCTAAGGTGGGTGTGAGGAACTGTTTCTGTTATCAATCTGTTTTGATGTCTTAATTGCAAGGAGGAGGGGAGTTCCTTACTGTATTCTGAAGAGACAAGAGAGAACCAGGATCCTTCAGAAAATAATTCAGGGCATCTAAGTTATGCTTCTGCACTGAATGACGCTTGGAGGAATGTCTGTAGCCACCTAATTTAAGCACATAAGTTAGGTCCTAAATTTAGTTAGTGTGAATATTCCCAGTCCATCAACTTCAGAAACTTCTTTTTTAAACTAGGAAATTCTAGGTTCAAAACTGAGTCTTTTCATTGCAAGAGTTGAGGGATTTGGATCTCTGTAGTCACCCTGCACAGCTTTAAATGTAGATGATTTTTGACTCCCTGAGAAGCAAGTGGTTCAGCCATCATACTGAATAGTGCTGGGGTTCCCCTTCTCCCTGCATCTCTACAGCTGACCTTCTGCGTAACCTCACATCATTTCTCTGGCTTTTTTTTAAAGCTTCCTAATCCCTTGCAGATTGACGCTATGAGGTTTTTAGGAAGGGACAGCTTTTGTATAACATATAAGCATATTATTAGGTATGTAATTATTATTCTTATCTCTATATATCACAGCAAACCTAGGCTCAGTTTTCAATATTAACCAGTAGACTCCACCATCTGGTTGAATACGCAGCAAGTAGTATAATACAGACAGCTTTGCTGTTCTGAGCAACATGGACTAGAGGAGTAGAGTCTTCCAGTGTCTGCAGGCAATGTCAGAAAGCCTGTTGAGCCACATGTTTGAGATGACTGCTCTAGGTATTATTGCATTATAAATAGTAGCTAATAATAGTAGCATAACAGCAAGGTTCTCAGCTGATGTAAATTGGAAACTGTAATTCCATAGAAGTTAATGGAGCTCAACTGATTTACACTAGTTGGCTGTCTGGCCCCTAGCAAATGATTCTAAATCTGATAAAATTAAATGAGATTCAAAGCTCCCTCACATAAGAGAATATTAAACTGTATCTCTGCTGTCAGACTTTTGCACGGCTGTCAGGCTTTGTAGCTGGGGCTTTAAGATCCTGTTTTAAGTTCTTGATTTTATTATTTGATATTTTTTCATTTCTCTCTCTTTTATTTTGTTTAGTTAGTTAAATCTTTACTTCCCCAAAAGAAGAATTAGAAAAATCATCCATTTTGATGGATCATTAGGTGCCATTTGTTAGTATTCACAAGTTGTTGGCAGAGATCTTAAAGCCAGTTCAAAATGCAAATAGACGTCAAAAGCATCTGTTCGGCATCCATGTTGGAGAGGTCTGCAGCCTCAGTGTTTTTCCCTTGTTCTCAATAAAGTGCTGTAAATTTTATTTAATACAACTGCTTCAGCCTAAAATTTAAAAAAAAAAAAAAAGTAAGCCTTCAAACCTGGTGAAGGTAAAAATCAAGTGTTGAATTAGTTTATATGCTCTCTCCTGTTAACCAGCTTGGATATATAAGAGGCTGTGGGCTGATGTGTAGTATGGATCAACAAGGTGACTGGTCCTAGGAAGGGTTACATGGTGGTCAGGAGTGACAAGAAGGTTTAGGAGAGGTTCATTCTTTGGAGATTTCTTGTTTCTCTCTCATCTGCTGGCATAAATGCACAAATAGTTGTTCCTTCTCTTAGTTCTGTAGCAAAGATCTAAAATGGCTTAAAAACTTCTAATAGCAGGTTTTAGAAATCCAGACTGGTTTGACAGAACTGGGTCGAGGGATGGTTGGGCGTGCTGTACCCTGCATGGGGGTGGACCAAGGAGCAGCTGAGTGTGGGTGTAAGGTGGTGGCTTCACAATCGCTCGGCTTTGTGCAGAACAGCACATCTGACCGCAACGTCTGTTCGGAGAAATATGTTTAGATTTGCTGGGTTTGAAACAGAAACCTAATCTGGCCATTGCTCCGTGAGTCACTGTTGCACTCTTACCTGTATGCCTGAATCAGAACAAAGTCACCTGAAGTGAAAAAGCTTCAATGTAAAACTTCCCTGAGAATTAGGATGATTGAAAACAGTCATAGGCAGGATCTCTAAACCAAGTCCCAGGACTGAGACTACTCAGATGGGTTGAGAGTACCTCTCACTTGAGGCCGTGCTGGTGTGAATAGTTTGGGCAGTTTCCACAGTTGTTGATGTGAGATAAAATGCTAGAAATTTGTTAGAAAACAAGTGTAAAGCTCAAACCATGCATTTGTTTTCTTTACTGTATTCTTGTGTGCTGAAGTCTTCACTAAAGCTGAAGGTAAATGGAATAATCAAGACCTTCTCTGCTGAATTTGATTTAAAATGTAATAAGTTTTCAAAACTTCATGGCATAGACCCACAGTTGCTCATGCAGACATGCAGGGTGTGATCATACAGCCTGTTTGTTGTAGGAATTCAGCATTAAAAATTACATATGTCCTCGTTTGAATGAGAAGGTCTTGATATATTTCTTTTTATCTGAAAACGTTCTCCCTGAATTAATCTCTCTGGTCAGTCTGTGTACAAACTGCTTCACATTGTATCATTTCTGTTTGATTAATTCATAAAGCCAGAAGGGTAGACTTGGAAGAATAAAACAGTCTGAATCACATATATTTTTCCTAATTCTGATAGTGTGCTCGGAAAACCTACATTCTTTGAAAATACAGAGTGTTGGATTTCCTGAGGCATAGAAACATCCCTAGTGTATCTTGCCATAATCATCACTGTGCTGGCGCGGCTCCTTCATGGGATGGAGCAGATTCCATGCTCTTGGGTCCAAGCAGCAGCTGCAGGATGGACGATGTGTCTCATCAGACCCTTGTAATGTTGTCATTTGTTGGTAAGCAAAGTTCATAGTTGCTGCAAGTAAATTTAGATAAACAGAAATAATATATATAAAAGAAAATGTTGTTTGCAAGCCTAATGGAAAATGAACCCTGCACAGGTCCCTAGAAATTATGCATTACTGCTTTTTGTAAGAGTAAGCAAAAATGCAGCAGCACCTTGTGCTAAGAGCGTTGAATTACTTTGTGTGAATAAAAGTAACAAGATTTGGACAACACTAGGAGGGAGACAGGGAAATTAATTTTCTTGGTGTGCTGCCTGTAACTTTCAAACAATTCTGGGAGACTCCTGATAAGGGCCGACGAGACTTGTTCTGGGAACAAAATGATGTTAACCAATCTGTGAGTAAA
The DNA here is from genome assembly GCA_013400335.1 of Eurystomus gularis. Lineage (NCBI taxonomy): Eukaryota > Metazoa > Chordata > Aves > Coraciiformes > Coraciidae > Eurystomus > Eurystomus gularis. The sequence continues at coordinate 176,015 of VZZY01022048.1, read as the reverse complement.
CTCCAGCTCGGCACTCCACTTGTCATTATTCAATCTGTCCTGACGAATAACACAGATAAAAGGATACTCTAGTCCCATGATGCAGAGGACTGATAGACACAGTGAATCATAATGAAGCCAGGGAGTCATTTTTTCCTTTTATTTTTTTTTATTTTTCAGGTAAAAGAAGCAGTTACTGGGTTTTAAATGGCATCATAAATTATTTGTTCTCTTTTGGCAAAAATGCTTGCTTGCATCTCATAATGGAAATCATCTGGGCTTTTGAGAAATTATTTAAGACTCATTTTAGCATGCATTGTTGGTTTTTGTTTAGCCAAGCTCTGGGCCAAGTGTAATTTACTTGATTTTAATTAGTCCAGAGCTGTGAAATGGGCATACAGAGCCAAACTGCTTTTGTGATGTATTACTCAGTTTTTAAACAAATCTTCAAATCTGTCTCTTGTTCTGTGCTTCAGATCAATGGAAGTCCAATGTGTTGCTTTGTAAGATACCATTTCCTGATTGCTAAATACACTAAATATATTCCTAAGTTAGGCATTGCGTCTACTTATTGCATCCATTTTAAGAAATGTTTTTTTAGACTTACATGTAATAAAGGTATTATAAAGAATGCTTTTTTTACTTGTAACGCACCTCCGAAGACAGGAGGAACACATTTCCCCTTAGTCCAACTGCAGTACAAAGGCTATTCTATCACCTTCCTGAAGAAGTCAAAGCACAGTCCCTAGAAATCTGAGTAAATTTTCTAAAATATGTTTTTGAGTAAGTTTTCATGGAGCATCAGTTAACTGTGCAGTCTACATGATCAGGCAACATGTGCTGGTGGTGTTCGCCACGCAGGCTTCGGCTATCAGGCTCTGCTGCGCTCTTCCCTCTAGCCATTACTTTTAAACACTGTTGCACAGCCCTCAGCTTTTCTGAGCTGATCATAGAGAAATAAGATACTCCATTAAGGCGTGCATTAAGGAAGATGTTGCCGCCTTTTTCCTGTGATAGAGAAATTATGTATTAATTCATCTAGACCAAAGACATAAATATTTTATTTTCATGGAGTCTCTGTATTAACAAAAAGTATGCAGAGTTCACTTTTGTTTCATTAGTTGAAATAAGCTAAGGCAATTTTAGTTCATAAACACAGGTTTTTATTCTATTTACACAGCTTTAAAATAGATTTAAAATCTTGTTACTTGAGGTCTGTAAACAAAATATAGTTCTTTTATCTAATTTATGTTGTCAAGAGCAAAGTGATTTACATAAGAGGTTTGATAGACTATCAGGAACAGCCATACTTGCAGAGAGAAAAGCCTATAGATCTTAATCCATCTGATAAGCATATTACTTCCACCAAAGCCAAATGGCTTTCGTATTCTGTATAAATAATTCCATTTAGTGTAATTGATTATTTTACAGCAGGAACCAAGACAGATATTGTTGGAGGAGAATCAGCCTATTAGTCATGTTTTGGAAGTTGTTCTGGAGAAGACAGATTTCGATAAGCTCAAGCTAGTCTGAGCGATTTGCAGAGCAGATCACTAGCCAAGTTGTCATTGTGCAGCTTCTGTTTGCTCTCAAGTATCAGCTGAGCTATTGTAGCTTGGTACAAGATAATAGCAGTAGCTGCATTCAGAAACCTACTTCAAAGTGATGTAGCGAGCTATCATCATGCCTTGGTCTGGAACTGTGTTATACCTTTGCAAATTGTTAGGCAATCAACGCAGAAAAGCTGCAAAAAGGCAGGATTCATTTTGTTTCTGCAAAAGTGTGATTTATAGGTGCTGCAGATTCCAGAATACACCAGGAATACTTGGTCTCTGGTGTGGGGACACCTGTGGTAAGGCAGGATGCCTCAACAGTGCCTTAAGAAGAATTGTCCAGGGCAGATGTGAGTTAAAATGGCCTTACTGCAGTGAAACAAAACTTATTTTATGTAGGTTTTTTTAGTGTAATGAAAAGGTTGGTGTGAAACTACTTTGTCTGTTTTGTTTTGCTCTTGCCATCTTGTCCCTGCTTTTTTTTTTTCCTTGCCTGTGTATTAGCTTTTTCCTAGCTGCATGATTACACGTTCACCTTCTGTTTATTGCAATCTCACAGCAAATGGAATTGCACACTTCTCGGTGAAATGTGTTACTGCCAAAGAGCACAAAGCCATGTTTGTGTGTGAGGACTTCTAAAGGTTCTGTTTAAAAGAGCAGGCTGTGTTTAAGCACAGATATAATCCATGTGTGGTGACATTTCAAGGTTATGGAAATCCAAAACTGGTTTTCACATGCAATATTTAAACTTCAGCAATGGCAACAACTGTTGTCTTCCTCTTGGTGGGCTGCCACAGCAGGTTAATGCACCTTTAGTGAAAAATAATTGGAAAGGGTGGTTCCTTGAGGGACTATTAAACATGTTTTTAATTGTAGTATAAACATGTCATTGCCTTTCTAATTCAAGTTGCATATGCATGGGAGATCACAGGGTGCCAAAGGGCCCACCACCGTGATATATTACCACTCATAGCAGCCCTGAAATATAGATGTAACTCTGGTGGAGTTGTAAAACTGCTTTACTAACTCTCTTTAAGCAGATGAAGAATTAGAATTCAATGCATAGTATTCCTTTATAAAAGTAGGGGGTTTATTTGCATAAACTCCAAATGATTTCCAGAGCAGAATGAAAGTAAATGGAATAGTTCCTGATAATACAGGGAAAGGAAAAGAATATAATGTGGTTGAAGAGTTTGAAATAGGATTTTTTTCTTTTTCATGGTGGGGCTGTTCTGGCCATAGTGCTTGAGACCAAAGTTTATATTTCAGCTCTGTTAAGTTGTTGGAGAGACATTGAATGAGCTTCTCCTGCAGCTGTGGCAGCAGCTCAGACCCTTCTAATGAGCAGAAAGTGGTTCTGGAGAAATACTCCCAAGTGACATTTGAAAACACTCATTTGAGTGCTAATCAGGAGCTGTCCCATGAGCAGCCCACGGGCTCAAACCACTAGCAATGCCAAATAATTTAAAAAAGAGCAAATTCTTCTCCTACTTCTAGGAGTGAATTTGTCCCATCTCCCCCCATACACAACATGATACAGAACATGTTTTGCCATTTGAAATCATGGCATACACTGAATTGTGGTGAGCTGAGCTTTGCTTAAGGCTGTGGGTTATCTCTACCAGAGCACAGCTGAACTGTGAGGCTGGCTTCCCAGAAACCCTGGTTCATGCTCAAACCTGGACTGTAAAGGTGAATCTCATGGCTGAATTCATTGTACTTGCCCCTCTGCTGTCTCTGAAATGCATTTTTTTCTTTATTTGTGTATTTTGTAACTGGAGTGAGTAAAACATCAGGTATGAAAAAGATACATGAGTTCAGATCTTCAGCTAGTGAAATGAAAATTGAAGTTTTATGAATTTGTATCAGAAAAATGCTTGAATGAAAGCACAGTCAAGACTTTTTTGGAGAGACTTTTTTTTACAACCAATGCATGAACATTTACCTTACAGAAATGGCTAAGGAAGAAGTTAAAATTAATCTGCATGCAGGGTATTGTGTATGTGCTGTAGTACAACTTAAGGCAAACACGGGGTTTACTTGTTCCTTAGAGTTTGAACTCAAGGGCAGGGTAAGTTTCCCTTATCTGCAGCTGAGTGTACAAATGTAACAGCTCCAATTTCAGATGAAGCTGTGTACAGATATGCACATTTTTTGTAATGAAATCCTTAAACTTCATGCAAAAATAAAGGGAAACTTGATGTGGCATCAGTCAATATAGTGGTGGCATCTCATAAGAATTACAGTGACATTTCCTTGACAGGCTTTTGTGCTCCATCCTGCAGGGAAGGGCAAATGTGATAAAGTGACTCTGATAAGCAATCATTTATTTACATGGGAACACACGGGTGAATTTGATTGGGGTGAACAGGGAATAAGAAATCAATTAATGGCTGATAATTGTTTCTTCCACAAATTGATTTCAGATTCTGGCAGGCTTTAGGAAACATTCTGCCAGCTTCAATGAGATTACAGCATTAAAAACCAGGCAAGAATATGTATCACGTAATTAGTTCTCATCTTTTGGTATAGTCTTAAATATCTGAAGTAGAAACAGGCAACCAAACCACACCTTTGCCATCTTGTGCCCATTTTCATGTTTGTTTTTTTTTTGATTTTCAATCTTAATCATCTTTTCTTACTAATTGTTTGTTAAAATGTGTGGTATAGGTTTGGATGTGGACTTTCTCCTTTTTTATAGATGCGGTCGCTGTGTTTAAGTGCTCATCTCTCTGTGTGAATTACAAAAGGGTTCATTATCAGATTCCAAAAACATGTGTGACTTTATTATACAAGCCAGCATCATGTCAAGGAATTTTTATTTTATCCCACAAATTTACTGATCTCGCTGACTATTTTGGGAAGGACAAAGGCAAGAAGCTTGAATTGCAGCCAGGAGGAACTGGCAAGCCACGAGGCGAGGGTTGGGTGTGCTGAGGTGCTGAAAGCCTTCTGTGAACTTCGAGCCTTCCTGCAATTCAGGGTAAATGGAAAACATTTTGTACAGCTGACAGTGACATCTTTTATACCCAGAGGAATGCATACACTAACTTCTAAAGGGATTAATCACTCCAATGTGCTTATAAAGAAAGAAAGGAAAAATACTTACTTTTGAAAGTATGGGAACTTAGGAGTAGTGTTAGGAAGGAAGGAGAGTTCGGCAGAGGAGCTTAGTGAGAGCTGAGAACATGTAAATATTATCCAGCACCTCTATAAACGAGGGAAGTTGAACATGTCTTTGGAGAGGGGTAATTGTTAAATACTCTAAACTGCTTTATGAAAACTAGGAAAGGTTTTTCTTTTTCAGGAAGGAAGGAAGGAAGGCAGACTTCTTCATAAAGTTGCCTAAAAGCAAGAACTGCCGTCTAATGTGCAACACTGTGCCCTTTGTGTGGCCTAGAAAATCTTTGGTATGACATAAGCCAAAGCCTAACGCAGAAAAACCTTATTCTAAGTAAGTCTATTTATGGCTGAATTAAGTAAGGTCTCAAAATTTTGAACTGTAAAATAGAATGAGCACATAAGCAGAAATGTGGATTCATTTTTATTTATATGTACAAATTTCACAATATATGAAAAGTCAAAGTTTTGGCTTTCGTCAGTTTTGAAATAAGCCTTTTGGCTGTTTGGGGCTCTCATCAAGGCAACATTGCCTGTGTGGCCCATGCCTCAGACTGTCAGCCCCACGCTCTGCTTGCAGGGTCGCTGCATCCCTCCTCAGTGCATACAGAGTCACAGGGGTGACACAGAGTGTCCAAGCGTATTCAGGACTGCCTAGTCATAATTTGTGCTTGCTTCTGAAATTTCTACCAGAGGCAAAACAAGATCCTCAATCTAAATATCTTTAAAAGTTTGGTGTTGCCATCCTTTTTGTGGGTGTTGTGAAGCTGTGTAGGTTATTGCTGCTGCTGTACATGCAAGTGTTGAAGGAAAACAGGACTATCACTGTTGCTCATCAAGATCAACTGCAGCTATGGAACCATTTCTGTAGCATACAGCATAAAAGCAAGTGAATTCTAATGTGAAATGGTTTTGGTAAGTTGTGAAAACAGAGGAGAAATGGACACGTTTACAAATACTTAATATGTTATAGGTAGGATGAGGGTGAATGAGTCTGTTCCCAGACTCAGTTAATTATTGTGAACTAGTGATAGTGTGTGAGCAGTTCTTTCTTTAGGTGTCCCACTGCTGGTCACACCCACCTAACACACAGTCTCCAAGCCTGGATGTGCCTCCGCAAAGTGTTCAGACGTGTTTTCAAGAATTACTATGTCCTAGCAAAGCCCAAAGAATAGGTTGTACAGCTGAATGCCACTTGTCCACAACAAATGCAAGGTAATTCATGTTAACTTAGCTCTGTTTCACTGAAGCATACTCTTTATAGTTACCCAAGTTTTACCACAAGTTACAAACGTGAACAGGTGCGATTAAATGGCTTGGTAGAGCCTTACCAGTGCATTGGGCTGTGCTGACTTATTTGTGTGCCTAGGTTTTTATTGCACAGATTTAGACGTGGGTTTATCTGGCTGCAAACACCCAGCACTTAGGCATCCAGTCTGATTTGCTGTCAAAAATTTTAGACTGCAACCTTTGAAAAGGGACAGGCAGAACTATCAATTACTTGATAAAGATAATAGCCTTTTTGGGGCAGGCATAATAATGAAAGTAATTACTAATAGGGTTTCAGTAGATTAAATGGACTGTCCAGATGACATGAGATATGGTTCTTCCCTGTGTCAGTATGGATAGTGAAATATTTGACTGTTTTTCAGTGATGTCTGTCAGTCTTGCCTTTTTATTTTCCATGTAGCCGTTCACCTCAAGCAGTTCGTGAATAAGAAAGAAAAAAAATTACTATCTAATTTACAAGGTCGGACTATATTCTTGCACTGTCCTCAGGGTTTTGATGGCACCTTTAAGGCCCAGCTCCTCTTACTTAATAATCTCTGGATGTAAAACTTCACTTACACACATCATATTAAAAAAAGCTTGGAACATTAACTTTAAGGAGAGTCACTTCTACAAGCTCATTTTTCACTAACTTTCCTTGCTGTAGAAACGTACATTACATAAGTGTGGAATGAATGTTTTTGCCCTGTGGCAATGGGATATTACTTTTACTACTCTAACTTCAGAATTGAGCCTATAATATGGGGAAAAATGAATATCAATGTCACAGAACAGGCAAAATAATGTTGAAGTGCTTTTTTAGCACTACATTTCTTATACATGCTTTGATACAAGGAAGCCAGCAATTTAGTCATGCACATGGGATTATGCCCTGTTGATCTTAATCGTTGCTGCGTATCAGCGATGAGCACATAGAATAATGCTTTCTGTTCAGTGGGGTGACACCACCAGAAATGAGGTGTGCTGGAGTGCTTGGCTCTATTAGGGATGTAAGAGAAATTCAGCTAGAAGCCATTTGAGAAAGGACAGTAATGACTTTTGTGTGCTTGGAAGGAGCATGGATGGAAGGGCGTTATTGTATTTGCAGCAGTGCATGTAATATTTAAGATATGAGTTCACTTTTCATATTAAGTGTGTTCATATGACCTTTTTTTGTGCTCTGTTCTTCACAAATGCATTTGAATGAAGATAATATTGAGGCCCCATCAAGAGCATGGAGAAATCTTGCACCTCTTGCATCCTTCATGCCTGAGCTGGGGTGCTCAGGATCCCTTTATGTGGCTGCTCCCTTTTTTTCTCTGCTTTGGATTTTGCAGTAAATACCTTTGGCCAGGCTGGACTGGAGAAGTGGTGACATTGGTTTGAGCTGTCTTAGTTTGCCATGGGCAGCTCCAGAGTGACTTTCAGAGACATTTTGCCCAAGGCCAAGATTTGGCTGTGCTGGCACAAGTGAGTCCCACTATGGCTTAAGTCCCTCTGGGCTGCCAGAGCCCGGCCAAGAGGATGCAGCATCCAGTGACTCTTGACCCCCTGACTCCAGTTTTTTATGCTGTTTCCCTTCATTATACATTGCATTTCTTCTTGACTTATGCCCCATCATATATATCATATTGATCTCTTTTCTTGACTTCTCTGACCGTATAGTGATGTCTTCTCTTCCTTTCCTGACCACTTGCAGAGCATGTCATTATTAGCTCCTTGTCTCCCCCTTTTTTTTTTCCTTTTCATGTTGCTGTCCTTCCTTTCTTCTTTTAACTGTTGTCTCATTCAACAACTCTCTCTCTCCCTGGTGGCCTGACTTGCCAAATACAACATGATAGAACAACACTTTCACAATCTGTAGTGATACATTTCTTCTGTTTCACAAGTAACTTCAATAAGCTACTTTTTACACAAAATTGATTTTTCTTGTTATAGTGACTGATGCTAGAATATTTCCCATTTTTAATATTTGCATATACATCAGGGAGTATTTAATGAAAAAGGTTTATCCCCATTTTCAGTGAATATTTTAAGAGATGCAGCGTCCATATTCCTCCTGAGAGATTTGCATGAAATCTCACTGAAGCTACTGTATACTTTCATCAAATTTTAGAGAACACTTCATTGCCCAGCAAAATGTGGTACATTATACAGTAGTTCTAGGATGAACTATGAAAATGCAGTCAATAACACATAAACTGTATCTCCAGTCAACCTTACCCAGCCACTTCCTTGTATGTCAGCTCATCTGTCCAGAAAATATTCAGCCAAGTTCCCACTGAGATCAGCAACAGAGTTCTAGACTACTTCAGATCACTTTGAATTAACGTTGTAATGAATTTAATTAAAATCTATTAATGTCACATTGGGCTTTTAGCCATGATTTTAAGAAATCATGGGGGAATCGTACTGCCAAAATTTCTCAAAGTAATTCTCAGACAGGTTTGAAAATGTAATAAAAAGTAATTAGAAGTACAAACAGTAAATGCAGTGGTGTTAAGATGGCTGACATAGACCACTGACTTAAGGAATCGGGAATATTACACATCTAATGTGAAATATCCTTTGCCAAGTTTCAGGTATCCAAAGAGAGAATTGTTTTAGCACATCCCACAGTAGGCATCTGACTTGGGCAGGATGAATCACCCTCTGATGACTGCTTTCTATTTTTGCTAGCTACAGAGTTAACCTGAGCACCTTGCTGAGATTGTGCACCTAATGCTTAGGTGACTCATGTTTTATGAAGGTAATCTGGGCCCGATTTGGAAAGGGCAAGAGCACAGAACAAATGTAACTTCTAGACTATAGGCAAAATGCCATCCAAGTTATTTGGACTGTAAGTGTCTTATCCCGTATCCAGATAAAGTGAAAAGCACAAGAATATATTAAACAGCCTGACCTGATGCTGATTTCTAAGCTGAAATTTCAGTTGTCATTAAAGTGCTGGTGTCCTCTCTGTTCTGTACATTCGGGCTGATTTTTGGTGCTGAGATTTTTGTTTCAAACGGTCCTAAATTTCTGGATTGCTATCTTCACCAGATTTCTGCAAACTTCAGTGCTATTTGAGTGTTTGGTTTTGCCCCATTATGGACATGCAGAAAAGCCAAATCCTGATCCAGGCTGCTTTGAAGTTTCAGAGTTGTTGCCTGTGAGTTTACTTTGATCACACTGATTCTGTAATATCAAAGATTAAGAGATTTAGATTTACAAGGTGTGAGTTGTCAGCTTGCTTTCATTGGGCTCTTTTGAAAATCACAGAGGTGGCTGCTGTTGGCCGTTTACACTGCTGGGAATATCCTATATGAGCTTCCTTGGATATTAATTCCAGACTAAATAGTTTACACCTGATACTGGAAGAAAGCTACCAGCTTGAATGCACCACTTCCTTCACTGTGAACCATCAACGAGCAGCACTGAGAAATGAAATACGTTATTGCCAGTTGTAATTTGAGAGCTCAGGAGAAGCAAAGTGAAAGCAGTTATATGAATATTATGATCCAGGAACTCTGTTATCTACTAGGTGCATCCATATCGATAAGTGGTTATTATTCTGTTCTAGCTGGCTGACATTTATGGTATTCAGGATTTAGACTGGGATTTTCAGTTCAGTTAAATCAGATGTCTGCAAATAAGCATCTTTTATGTTTAAGTTTCCCAGAGCCCTTCTTTCAAACCTGTTATTTTCTGTGAATCAAATGCTTAGTTCAGCAGAGCCTGAAAATGAAAACAAACTTGAAACGGTCTCCACAGGATATTTTGGGAAAAATATCTCTTTGAAAAGATAAGAACAAGCTATGACTGGGATAAAATGCATGTACCAATATTTATTATTTATCCAGAGCTTTCTAAAAAATCATTAATAGAAAAAAGTATTTATGGTCTGCTAAATTATACTGCAGGTCTTGAATTCTAGTTTAGGTTCTTTGGTAGTCAGGAGGATAAATGGTGTGAAGGAAGACCATGCTATCCTGTTTTCCCACATCCAGATTTCTTGCACTTTGGCCTGGGGTTCCTGTCTGCCACAGGTGGATTATGCCTGTGTGTGGGGTGTCCCTCAGGCTTCCTCTGCCTCACCTCCCTGGCTCTCCATGCTGTGGACTCACAGCCATGTCACAGAGACCATTCCTGCTTCCTGGAGCATCCTGTCTTGGTATATTCAAGGATGGTCTTGAAAAAAAGATGCTCTAACCTTTCTGCCTCAGTTCTCTCTCCTATTGATTCAACTACTTGGAACTGAGAAAAAAAAAATCGTCTGTGGTGCTGCTGAAAAAAATCAAATGGAGCTTTAATGAAAATCCTCAAATGCACTCTCTTACCCTAGGCAGATGTTGGATTTCCTACAATGCCATACATAAAATAACATGAAAGTTTCTTAATATTTTGAAGGGTTTCTAGAAGAGGATAGAGGAAGAGATACTTTCATTGACAAATGACATTTTAATGATGTGAGACTTTAGGGTCTCTCATAGTGAAAGAACAAAGCAGATTAATTCAAAACAGCTGGAGAGTTTGTGATAAATATTGTTCTGTTCTGAAAAATATTCTTCTGTAGCAGCTTCACTGGCACAGGTTTTCCAGGGCCTCACACACCAAATTTACAGTGCAGACTTCAACAATCAGTTCCACAGATTTGAGGTGTAGACCTTCCCTGAGCTTATTCAGTAAAAAATTTTAGTCACATTTTTACCTCTGCATTAGATGGAATATGAACTGATGGCTAGTGAGAGAAATTCCAGCAAGTTCATTGAGTTGTGGACACTCAATCTCTGTTTTAGATGGTTTTTAATACTGTGTTTAAAATTTATTTAATTTACTTTTTCAAATTTATTTGAGTTTGGTTATTTAGTATTTTAGAGGTGGATGGGGGTTGTTTGTATGAGAAGCTGGTCAGGAAAGAAGCAACAGGATATCACCATGCAAATAATTGATAGTAGCCACAGCATTAGCAGGGTCTATTGGATTGTCTTCAAGGGCCTTTTCTAATTGTCTCTGCAAACTGAATTACCAAGATGGCTTTACTAACTTTTTTTTTTAGTGGCAGCTGCCTAGCCAATTATATATATTCATTAGCTCTGGTATGATTTTATTAACCGATGTACATTAAGTGCCTATTAAGCAACTTGTGCTTGTGTTCCTAGACAAGCAGTGATGCATCTTCTGGTTAGCGTGCTTATTAGCTCATTGGTCTGGGTAAACTGGTTTTTATTTATATTTTCAATTTGTCATTACTTGTGAACTGTTCCAGCTGAAGGATGAATGTAGAAGGGTAATTAAGCTGGTTAGGTTTAATTATTTTTTGTTTCAACTGTCTCTCAGAACCACAAACCTGGCCAACCAGGCAAATGAGCACTAACAAATGAAGCCACATGATTAAAACATCTGTCACTGTCCTACTGAGTCTATTGAAAGCTTGGATTGGCTGCGTGCTCCAAGTGCAACGATTGCTATGAAAAGCCAAATAAGCCAGAGTTAATGTTCTTCTAATCCTTTGCCTGTTGAGTTGACAGTGATCGGTAGCAAACATGCACCAATGAGCAGTAATGAAGTCACTTTTAGATTGGTTCAGCACAGGTTTTTCAGGCTAATTAGGTAGACAAAAATGTTAATTTAATCAAAGGAACATGTATTCGTTAAAGAAGGTGTGTAAGATAACTGAAGTAGAGAATTAGCTCAGTCAAGAGGTAGACTATAGCTCCTGACTAAATTGTCCAGATTATTAAAAGAATGATGTATTTATATACAGTTTCTTTCTTTCTTTCTTTCTTTTAAGAAAAAAAAGTACAAATCTGTGCTTTTGTCTCTGAGAGTCAATGGATTTACATAAGAAATCAAAACTGTCTCCCTATAGTTTTGTATGTTAGCTGGGAGGGGCAGTTAGGACTCGGAGGCAGAAAGCGGAGAGTGAACGAGATGTTCATTCTGCATTCCAGATGGCTTAAACCACATTGCCACATTATTGCTCAAATGAGCTCATTAGCTTCTTACTTCATGGGTCTTTATTTAGCAGTGGTGTAGCATGGCTGTGTTTGTCTGATTTTACTTCGTCTTTCTTGGGACATGACTAATATGCAAGTCACAAATGGAACAATTTTGTTTGTACTATAACCCTGATGGAGATGTGTTGAGTATTCTTTGGGGGCAGATCAGGAAACAGCAAGAAATAAAGATTCTCAACTGTTAAGAAGTAAAATACAGTGCAGAATATCTTACCTTATCTGATTGCATCTCATTTAAAGCTAGTAAAAAGGAAAGATGACTCTCCAAGATTGCTTGACTACTGCAGCATAGAAAATAATTAAAACATTTTGTTAGAGTTTTGTAATAATTTTAACCTTCCCTTACCCCATGCACAATTTAGATTTTGGATTTATGCAAGAAATGTGAATGACAGTTTATGTTAGGAGATTTAGACCTTTTTGGTCTAAATAGACTTTTGGCATTCTGAATATGGCCTTTATACTGAGACCCACTTTCTGCCTTAAGCTCTCTCCATCCGACCACACAGAGAAGCTGCTCCTGATTGATGCAGCATTTCCCAGAACATGATTGTGTCTGTAATTGTACAAAGACACTTGGTGACCCACGAGAAAAACATCCAGGAGCAACAGTCATAGATGCATCTCAGTGTTTCACATAGCCAGTTCTGAGGGTTTGGGCAGAGTAAACGTTGTTTATATATTTAAAACATAAATATTTTAAATAATTATATCTAATTAACTGTGTAGTGCTTTAGATGAAGGAGTAATTGTCACCTTTTGCTATGGTGGAGTGTATTTGTGGTATTTCTTTTAATGGCTGGGAGTTTTTTGTCTTATTCCTTATGCGAGGATGTAGAGTGTTCAGTGGGTGTTAGGGTTCAGTTATGTATTTCTGTATGGGATGTTCAGGAAGAAGACTGGAGAGAAGGAATATTGGCATGTGTTGGCATACACGGATTAGTTTGCTTTATAGCATAATTTTCAATGTAATGCTTAATGGGACTATTTTAATTCTTTTAATGTTTGTTGTGTTGTGAAGCAAAGTTAACAAGTGTCCTTTTTACTCTGTTTGTTTAGTCCATGTTTTCTGGGATGGGTTGTGTAGGGCAGCAGATGGTGGAAAGGAGCTTGAGGTAGAAATTAAGGTTTCTTGTTATAACTAACAGGTTTTGTGGTTTGTAATAGAGGTTTCATTTCTGTGGTTAAACAGTGTAAATAGTTTTCATTAGCATCTAAATTTAACATAATTTTCAGGAACATGCAAGTTCTGGTAACTGAAGACAATTGATATTGATCTAACAATGAAGGAACAATTAAAATGCTGAAAGTTAAATTTGGGCGAGAGAGATGAAGATGAAGCTTTTTGATTTAGGGCAAATGAGTCAGCAACATGCGTTACTTTGTTTAGAAATGTAAATATTTTTTTAAATGCTTATGAATAAATTATTGTGCAGCTATACCGTAAGGTGTTAACAGAGCCCATGTAATTCAGATACAGGGGCAAAGCAGTCCTGGAGAGATGCCTGAAGGAATCCAAACAGGGTTCTTGCTTCATATAGTGAAATACCTAGATCTTTCAAACCGATGGTGGTATGTGGGCCTTGTACCTTTGCCTGACCAAGCTCAGCCGTTTTATGAAGGCCTGGTTTTCAGACAGTGGGTATTAATCGGTTCTAAAAATCCATCTCCTTTGGATATTTTGTATTTGCAGCCGCTACATTTGAAATGCCAAGTGCTAGTCATATTTGAAAATATTTTCAGATTAATAAGAAATGTATCATTTTGAGAAAGGGAATATTAACTAATTCCTTCAGTTCTGGCTAAAGGCACCTAAATAATTTTGTAAATTTAGCCATAGCTCCTGATGTTTTGCGTGTTGATCTACCTGTGATATGTTGCATGTGGGAGTTGAATCTGTGGTATTGGGACAACCCTCAGTGTCTCAGTTGAGGGAAGTTAATGGAAAGACCATTAAGTGAGAGACCATTAGCTAAAGATCTGCACAGAGAGGTCTTCTACACTGAGAGAAGATGTGTGCTGCATGACTTTTGAGCTCTGAGAGAGGATTGTTTTTTCCTTTCTTTTTCGGGGGATTGCAGACATTGAAAAGATTTTCAGAAAACAGGTGTCATTTAGCACCTGTTTCCCAAGGTTCTATCACGTTGTGGAGTAGGTGCTTACTGGTCATGTACAGCTTGGAAATTATTCCCTTCTATTATGAAGATATTAGAGATTGGCAAGAGCTGCTCCTGATGGGGAGTCTTGTGTAAAATTCACTGCGAGTTGCTATTGCTTTTTGGCTGCTTTAATAGTGCTAATCATATGCTATGCAGCTCAGCATAGCCCTTTTGCGGCCTCTCCTTGGCTTGGCTTTTCTGCTTGGCACTGGAGGTGCCATAATTCATTACTGTACCAGGTAGGAGGAAGAGGGGGAGAAAGTTTGTTGGCTTAAAGGGAGTCCTAGAATCAATGGCATTGGGAATTGAGCGGGTATAGGGGATAAAACATGGCCTTGATGACTGATGCTCATCCCAGTTCTTCAGAGCAGGACTTCTCTAGCCTCTGGAGATCAGAGTAGTGGCTCCGCAGGCTCACTGCATAGTGATGCCCCGCAAGGGAGGCAGAAAGCTGGTAGGGACTGGAGTCCATTCTGCAGCATGCAGGATTGTATCTCCTGCCTGAGCATCTTCATCCCATGGGTGTAGCCCTGCCTCTCTTCCCTGGGCCACATTGCAAAAAGCTATAGAGAAGAGCCATTTATTGCTTGTGATTTCTGTCACTCCAGTGAATGTAAGCAGATAGTTCACTTTTGCAGTTTAATGAATGTTAACAAAACAACTGAACTTTGGATTCTATGACTCAGAAACAAAGAAATCTCTTGCTATTGTTATATGTTATGTTTTAAATGTACTTCTAGCAAAACTGCCTATTCTAATGCTTCCTTTATCCCTCAGTTGTTTTTTCTTGTCTCCTCCATTCCTATTGCCCATCAGGCAACCATTGCAATGCAGAGGTGCGTTCAGAGCCAATAGTGCCACTTTTGCCAATAACACAGAGGAGAACAAAACCAGGATGGTTTTCTTTCTCAGATTGACAAGTACCATAACCAGGAGCCCTGCAAGCTGCTCTGGCAGGAGTTGGGTAGGCTTCTACACAAACACATCCATAACTCAGTTTCATTTTTTTAGAAGTTTAGAACTTTAACAAGTTTGCAGAATTTGCAAATCTTCTTTCTCGGTATGGGCTAAAGAACATTAGAAGCAAATGGGTGCTTATGATATGGGTACTTTGATGCTACAACAAGAGCTTTTCATGGGGTGATTGTTAGATGGGAAGTTGCTGGGGTGGGATTCCTCTTCACATCCCCAGCTCACATGAGGAGAAGCTTTAGAGGGCAGGTTGGATAGAACAACTTTAAGAGTTCCCAATTATTCTTTGTTCATCTAATAGAAGTACCCAGGACAGACTCCATTAGTTTCAAGAAGACATAATAAGTAAAAATATATTCAAATGACATTCACCAGTTTTAAAAACATTTATTGCTACAGCTTCAACTTTGGTCTTAGCTCTGACTAATTCTTTTTTTCTTACCTTGAATGTGGTGATCATATAAATGAAAAAAATTTATTTTCATCAGTTCTTTTCTTGCGAAGTTGCACCCTAAGGTCATTGCCTTAACTTCTGTCTTCTTTTCAAAAACTGTGAAGGTATTGATCATTTTAATTCTCTTAACTACATTCCAACGTTGCAGAGCAATGCCAGTGTATTACTTGCTCACTGGTGTTTTTTACTATTAAAAAGCTTTAGTTTCTTGCTGTGATGCCTGTTTGAGATCTTTGTCGATTGTTCCTAGCTGTTGTTTATCAGAATTGCTGTAGTTTGTGAAAAGAAAGGCTTTGACCATGCTGTCTTTCTGTTAGCAGGAATCAAAAATTCAAAACTTATTCAATGGTAAGGTACCTTTTTGAAATTTCTACAAAAAGGCTGTGGAAGTATCTTTAAAAGATTTGAAAATGAAGAGAAAGAAGCCTAAAATTTACAAAATATCTGCCCTCATATGATTGTTAATCATGAGATAATCAAAACAAATATATGCTGTTCTTTCCATCTGAGCAAATGGGTTATATAAAAAAAATTATGACAGGGAACATCTTTGGCCAAGTGCAGTAATAATAGTATTAATGCAAGTGTGCTTTATTGCAAGGAAGAAATGTTATCACTCCAATTACCTATATGGGTGATTTGAAAAAATCCTAATCGGAAACAATTTAAGCGTAGCTGTGAACTTATTATTTCAAAACTAGAAGTAATGAGTTACCAACAATATGTGGTATTGCTTAACTAATGGATTAAGTACATGAAGTCTCTTGGGGGTTTGTCCACACTAGTGTTTTGGGACACACTGTAACTCAAGGTAATTGAATAGCAATTAACTTGAGTTAAAGAACATGCATTCTTGGGAAGACACACAACAGTTAATGGATCAGCCTGGAATGAACCACAATTAAGCACACACCCGTTTGTTTTGCTGAACAAGCATCTACTGAATGTCCACACTAGAATATATAAGATCATTAATTAACTTGAATTAATAAGCATTCATCTCCACTCCCATTCCAACCAAAATACGCTCTGCAGGTAATCCTAGGACAGCTGTTGATGTTCCATGGCTAAGGCAATTAAAGATATTACTCCTATTAACCGTGGCACAAGCTTTTCTTAACTACAGGTCTTTAAAATGTAAGCAATAAACAGGAGCTTGAAGCCTATGAAATGGAATTCATGTTACATTAGTGAACTAATAGAACTGATGTGGAGACTGGCTTTCATCAAAATTTCAGACAATATGGAGGAGAAAGCCCATTTCAGCAATGCCATGCATACACTCCCCTTTTGCATGGTGCCAGCTTGTTATAGAGGTGAATACTGGAATACACGCAGCCATTGACCAGCAAGTCAGAGTCTGCATTCATCAGCTGAAAGAGAACCCAAATGTCAAATGTCTTCTGTTTTTTCAGAAAATAGAAGTCAGTTTAATGGCAAAATTCCTTGACTGATTGTAGGGACAGATAAGATGCTTCTTGGAACTTGAAGAACACAAATATTTGAACACATTCCCAAATACAGCTAAGAGCCAAAACATGGAGAGCTTAGAGATTTAAGTGACTCCTTTTGAAAGATTTAGAGTGAGCTTAACAAGACACTAATAATGTACAAAGTCGAAAGTGAGAGGATAATATAAAGAGCAAATGTGTAAGTTATTTACGTTCTCCAAACATTAAGCAAACAAAATTGCATTTTTTAGTGATTCAGGAATCTCTGCCTTATCCTAACAAACAAGAAATTCTTTAGGAAAAAAAAGCGTAAGATTCAACAGAAAAAGGAATCATTAAAAATTAGTTGCTATGCAGGCAAAGCAATTACTTTTAACAATATAGCAAAGCAGAGTTCAGTTCATTTAGTGTAAATGAGAAACTGCTGC
The DNA here is from genome assembly GCA_013400335.1 of Eurystomus gularis. Taxonomy (NCBI): domain Eukaryota; kingdom Metazoa; phylum Chordata; class Aves; order Coraciiformes; family Coraciidae; genus Eurystomus; species Eurystomus gularis. The sequence goes on along the minus strand of VZZY01022048.1, from coordinate 158,631 downwards.
AAGATTCCTCTAAATGTTTGGTACACCCACAGACCTGACTTGTTTGTTCAACTGTGGCTGCATTTATTCTTCATAGCCCTTTTTAAGTAAAATGTAGTTTCACTGGAAAAGGACGGCATGTAATGAAACGATGACAAGAGACCTGCAGGAAATGAAATAGCTGAAGGCTCATATGGGTAAATTTGTACTGTACGATGCAGTTTTGTGTAGGCAGCCACAAGGTCACTTATTTAGAGCTCAGTGAAGTGTGGCACTAATGGAGTTCTAGCGCTGCCTCTGCTGGCTCCTGCACCTCAGGTATCTCTGTGTAGCACTGGGCAGTGCCATGCAGGTGTACCCATGTTGGATTTGGAGGCGCATACTCTTTCAGCAAGACTACCTGTGTGGTCTGCAGCTGAAGTCTGGAAAAAAAATGAAGGGTCTGGAGATGCTGAGCACTGTTGAGCTCAGTCCACGTGTTCCCTTGGAACGTCTCCTCCAAATTCATCCTGGAGAGCCAGAGAGCCCTATGTGGCCGAGGCAGGCGCGCCTGTGGTCCATGAGAGGACTAGCTTGGGCATACACTATCCAACACCTCTTCAGAGCTTCTGTGGCCAATTCTAGCCAAAAGAGGCTTAGGCTCTGATCATCTTGAGCCATGAATTATGGTGTGTGGGGGGGAAATATTAGCAGAGGGTCCTCTTTCATGTCACAGTAAACAAAGCAGTTTTGGTGAAGAAGGTGTTTTGTTGAAGGTGACTTGGGTCATCTTTGGCACAACCCTTGGTATTGCTTAAAATGGGCAAAGGTGAAGACTATGAACTAAATTCCTCAAAAGCAATTAATATGTTTCATTTCAGTTGCCTGCACATCATTCAGGGAGCTGTCTTGAAAGAGACAAATTAATGACTATTAAGAGTTTTATACCCTGCTATTTTCTCTATTTACTGATCTTACTTTCCATTGCTTCTCCAGAAATACTTAATCTGATGTTTAACAAGCGAAGCTATTATTATCTTAACTTACATAAGATTTTCTTCCTCCGTAGTAGTGACTGAGAAGCAGGAAGGGTAGAACCCACAAACCTTTAGCAGGACTTCAGCAAACTCATTGCACAGCTTCAAGTGATATACCTGTATTGTAGAAGCAGCACAAAGCTGCTGAGGCATAGAAAGAGGTGACCAAGCTGAGACAAAACAAAAATATTCATATCAAAGATAAATCTCAGTCAGATTTTATTTTTGGCTTTCCAAAGCTTTACTCTAAATTTCAAAATTTCTATTAAAGTATTGGCCATAGACACATCAGTAAGCTTTGAAAATACAGGCTGATAATGAGTTTGCAGCTGAATCTCCATTTTATTTTTATTTTTTTGAGTAGAGAAATACTCCCTGTGTCTATATAATTAGTGTTTTAGTGTTTGTTTTCCTTCAGATGAGTCTGTGTTTTGAGATACTCCCTAAGTTCTTTTATCATTTCACAGAAATTAAAATTCTGCCTGAAATAACTCGAACTATCCTTAAGTTACATACAAAGGATTTTCAGCTCCCAGACACATTTTCAAGCTTAGTATTAAGTAAGGTCTTTGAAGTTACACTTTCACTGCCACTTCTTATGAACTGTGGAGTTTTTGTCTTTTTTATTTTGTAAAAGGTATTGTTGACCACTAGCAAATACTTAGAGTTTTTCATCTAATAGAAACATCCTGTACTTAGGCAATACCTTGTTTTTTAACAAATTCTAGGACTTCTGACAAAGTCTTGCAACATTTTATCTGCAGTGGTAGCTCCTTGCGTTTGGTAACAAGTATTGGAAATAAACATTATGACATAGTCTGTAAGTATTTGAGGAACAAACATGGTTTTCTGAGGAGTGTTTCCTACAGCCTACAGAAGCTTGGAATACTAATTAAAGTAAGACATTTTTGTCAGACATTTCATAATGTAGAAATAGTTCAATTAAGCAGCAAACATCCCATAGGAGTGTATTCCTGTGAGCTGGTCCCATTCCCTGTGTTAGAAATTTTAGATAGTTTTTGAGGATTTCCTAGAAATATGGAGTATTACACTGATTGCCAAGACTACTAAAGTCTTTAAGGCCCCACCAATAACTGAAAGAAAAAAAAATGATTTTTTTTTTTAACAAACATCAGGTGAGAAAGTAGCCATGATATGTAGCTATAGCAATAGCTATAAACTATACATATCTTGTGTCAACAAAGACTTGAATAACCAATTAGAATAATAAACTATAACACTTCCACTAGAACCTCTTCCTCAATAATAAGTCACTGACCACACTTACCATAGTTACTGTCATTAATAGACCTATTTCACAAGATATTTATAGGTGCAGTATTTTACCCAAGTATATAAGGATTTCACAAGGTATCCAACAGCTAGCATTGAGTAATACATTCAAAAGCGTATCACCAGTGATCCATCTCAATTCCTCATTTATTACCGTTGCAGCTTTCTAGCAGATGTCAATAAGATATTGCTTCTAGCAGTCTGACTTTATTCTTATGTTAATATCCCAAATTTATCATAAGGTTCTAAATTTCCTCCAGTCACCAAAATGTCCCGTTGAGCCATTTAAGCTCCTGAAACCGCGTTCTTTATCTGTAGCCTGGGAAAAATATTTTTTGCCCTATATCCCTGAGTGTTTTGAGATTATATTCACTAAAGTTGTCAAGTAGGCCAGTGATGAAAGCAAAAACAAGAGAGAGAAATCTTGTTTAGGATTTAGGTGGATGGGAAGAGGAGGAGGTAGCAGTGGTGCAGTGCTCCTACCTCCTTGTCACAGCCACATCCCAGGCAAAGATGCTGACGTGCAGCCCCAGTGCAGAGAGGGAAAGAAATCTCGTGGCTTCGGGCAGTCTGAAGACAGGCTCTGGATGCTTAGCCAAAGGACAGCCGAAAGGAAATGCAAATAATACCCTTGGTGGTTTTTACTCTATGCTTTGTTTTCTTTTAAGGGATAAAAATTCTTTTTCGAACATTTTTGGTCACTAACCAAGTGCAGCAGTTAGTGATTATTTGTCATTATCCCCCGGTGGTTCTTCTTTCAGAAAGAAAAGTCTTATTGAGGCAGTAACAAGCACAGGCGGCCAAAATGGCCAAAAAGCTGGAAGAAAACTCTTGGTTGCCCTGGACTGTGATGGAAGCTGAGTCCCTCTTGCTGCCCCTGAGACAGCCTGATTCTGCCTGCGAAAGGCTGTGTGGAGGAGCATACCAGTGCGCTTCCAGCCAGCAGCACTCACTGGTGGAAAACATTTCACCATGGTAATTCTTTTAACATTATTTTAACATAGCCTGATCCCATCTAACATCTCTCCGCGTGGTGCGATCTGCATGCAAGCGTGCAGAGCGCTGGTCAGGGCTGTCCCAGGGGACTACACAGCTGATCCCAGTGAGGGCTGCATCCTCCTCCTGCGATGTGACTTGCTTGTTTTCTTTGAAAAGTTCCTAAGGAGCATAACCAGGGGCTGCTGCCAAACCTTGCAGACACCCACTGGAGAATATAACGTGTTTCGACTGATGGCATCACGTGCTCTGCTCACCCTTGCTCGTTCTGCCAGGCTGGAGGGAGTGGGCATCGCTTTGTAGTCAGGCTGGTGTTGCTGCAGAACTGTGCCCAGGAGCAGCTCATATCCAAAATGCGCATGGCCTGCCAGAAGGTCCAAAGGTGTTTCACAATAAAGGAAATCCAGATATGAGACACTTAGTATTTATTGTGAAAGATTTTACTATTTATGTGTTCTTGGTGCTAGTGAAAAAATTTTTAAAGCTGAATTGAGGTTACACACAGTGGATAAAAAAATTAGTATGCAGATTTTAAGTTCCTGCTGGTGTCATATTTTAAAAACAAGCAGAAGAAAGAAGAAATGCTAATATCCCCAAATAAAGCATATTTCTGTAATGAAGCGACACACAGAGCTATGTTCTTTAAAGGCCAAAGCGCAGTAGGATCAATCACTTTCCTGTGACGTTAAGGCTCTGTTTTTAAAAGTGTTTAATAAAAGGTGCTGTGTCTTACTCTGTTATAGTTTGCTGATGTCAGTTGTATATTTTTGCATGTGATTCTTGGCTATTTCACATAATCACCTGATTTTCATACACATAATATTGCGCTCCTGACTTCCAAGAGAATCTCTTGGCATCTGGCAAAAGTACCCTATGACTCAGTAAGCACCCACTCAGTAAATGATTTGAAATTATAAACACCCCACGTATGAGTTCTGGATATGAAAAAATGCTATTTTGATTTTATTTTCCTCAAAAAGTAAACATTAGGAAAATTATATCAATGTTTTCCAGCTACTTCACAGTTCAAGAAGTGTAAAATACTATGATGATAATTTTGAAAATTATGTCAGGAAATGCTGTCTTGCAGGACTAGGACTGATAAGTAGCAACCTCCTAGTTCCCTTGCTGTATAACTATTACTATATTTAGTCTCATAAACTCTTTTGAATATGCACTAAAATGTTGTGAAGAATATAGGGGGCATCAAGCATAATGCATCTTCTGGCATGGAGGCAGAGGAATGCAAACCACAGGAGAAGGGAGAGTGTCTGAAGTCTGAATTGTTGGCATTTGAAAGCTGCTAAATTTAACCTGTTATTTCTTAGGAGCAGGATATATATATAGTTTCTTAACTGTAGTGCTGTGACACAACAAGGTGCTGGAGAGGAAACTTGAGCTCTTTCTCTAATGCAGCTTTCTCGTGTGACTGTTGGTGGATGCCTGACTTTGTGCCTCAGTTTCCCCCTAAAAGAGTGTCCGTATGTGTGAGCATGCACACAGTATAGCAGGTGTCACGCACAGAAGTGAGAGCATGTATAAGGTGTGTTGGATGGCTGTCTGTTAGTTCTGATGCTAAATATTTTGGGGTTGGTAGTTTGGAGAGGAGTAAATGATGACAAGTAATGGAACTGCTGCCTATCCTCTGGTCCCCCAGAGCTGGGCTGCCATTTCAGCCCATCACAGAGCATTAGGGCAAGCCATGAAGGCTTGGTCCCTTTTGGCTGTGCATCCATCCCCCCCAGCAAGGCATGGTGGGTACGTGCCGGGGTTTCCTCCACATACCATGACCTGCTTGCAGCACCCTGCCCACTCTACCTGAATGACTGCCACCACTGCCTGCCAGCCACCAGCATTTTGCAAAAGTCCTCCATTTCCTCCCTCTCTGCTCTAGGGCCAGATACCAGGTGGGTGTAAATTGGTGGAGCTATTTGAAATCAGTAGATGCATTCCACAGATCCAATCTCATTCTTTGCTCACCGTTTGCAGTGGCGAGGGACCCTAAGCATACCCATAAATTTTCCTCTATGAATAATTATTTACTGGCAATTGTTCAAAAAGCAATAGAAGCAATATACTTATTTCAGCCTCTTTGGGAGCAGCGCTTTCAGTTCTCTCATTTCTTTTCTGTCCCCAGAGCCTCCCTTGCTAACAACAATGTCATATACACACTGTAGATAAGTCTGGAAGACAGTTTAAATTATTTTTCAGTATATTCTGATAGTGGAAGAACAAAATAATATATTTTCGTGACAAATACAGCTATAAAAATTCTGTGGTGGTTCCTTAGCCACGAGGGCAGCTTCTTAACAAGGGTACTGTGGATTACTCTTAACACAAAGAATTTGATTTTAAAGCAGATTTATTTCTTTCTACCTACCTGTGCAAATAAACTGAATATGCCCAATCTCCTATGTCTTATTGAAAGTGAGTCTTGATTAAAAAAAAGAAATCATTAAAATAATCCCTGAAGCCACTCTATGTCGGTATAGTTGAAATCACATTTTTAAAGTATATTTTATTTCATGATATCTGTTTACTGTTTTGCCTGGCAACCCATTTATTTTCTGTTTGAATCCTGTTGCATTCTACAGAGGTTTAGGTTTATCCCACTTGTCCATAGGCAACCAGAAAAGATGCCTAAGTCACCTTGGAGCAGTTGAGAAGCACTTCCAGGGAGTGATTTGGATGCTAGGTGAACTCTGTTGCCATTTTCTCTCCCCTGACTGCAGAGGTAGCATGGGGTGATTATCTTCCAAGTGCAGGATCATCAGTTAAATGCCTACTATTAGCTGAATCCAGGCTCAGAAGTGATTAATTGAGGTGCATTGAAAAAATTCCTCCCTATCCACCCTGTTTTCTCCTGGCTTTTGGAAATACAGGAGATAATAGTGGAGGGGAGTAAATGAAGCAACTGAAAATACGGATTCACATCATGATTATCCTACCTTTGGAGGCTGAGGTTACCATAGCAGCAAGTATATAATGCAGGTGCGGTGGGTTTTGAGAAGGTCAGTGCAGCAGGCACCTCCTTTGAGTTTCCCTGTAGCTTGTAAATCAATCTGCTGAGATGGGATCCTCAAATGTGCCTCATAGATGGGACTTGCGAGAGTGGCCACAGCCCTGCTGGGTCTCTCTCCACCAGTGCCTGTATTTGTGGTATCCCGAGTGTTGGCGTGGATCTTGAACAGGGGTTTGAAACCAGAGTGTGCTCCCTTGAGCCTTCTTTCTTTGAACAGACCTGGTATTATGCTCTAATTAGTGCCCCTGAGTTGTTTTGGCGTGTTCACATCAGACAGAAATGACCCAATAATTGGCCCCATTTTCAAGATCTCACCTTCAGAAACACTGCATGAGACCGAGTGCTTTCCTTATCACACTGTCAGGACTTAATCTGCCAGCTTCATTGCTGGTTGGGGGCAATTGCTAAATACTGGATTAGTCAGAAAATTCTTATTTCAGAGTGTATGTACAGAACACAAAAGAGATCCACTAAGAGAAAGAAAAAAAAAAAATCCTCCTTCTTGCTGGAAACTTCTTCCAACAATATAAAGATGAGTGAGTTCAATTCAGCCTTGGTGTAATTTGGAGGAGCGATGCCAAGGAAGATGTTGTGTCCAAGATCTTTGTAGTTTGGTTTTGGGTTTTTTTGTTTGTTTGTTTGTTTTTAAAGAGGTGTTTTTTCTTTCATTCATTTGGTGATTGGCAGATTATTATCATTCTGAAGTATTAGACCATAATTTATAAAACCTGTTTCTGAAACCCCTTGAACTGTACAGTGAATTTATGTGCTGAGTTTATTATGAAATTGCTGCATTATAAGTGTGCTTGTTCCTACGAGTATAAGAATCATGTTTTCCACTTCTGAGTGTGCACGAATTTCTGCAGGATGGGACTTTTTCCTTCTAGTTAGCATAATTATGATAATGAGCTAGACTGAAAAAGAGAATTCCAGGGACACATTTGGAATATATGTTGATGATAAGATGTGAAACCTTGCTATTTGTGTTAGAGCAAAAAAGCAGAAAAAATTTCAAGAGAACAGGCTCGTTTTATAATGCTTCACTGCCAAAGTGCTCCATAACACAGATTTGGGAGGCGTGAAAGTCAAATTTCAATCTCTTCCCTGCTGTACCAATGGATAGGAAAATTATTACCCTAGAGAGGAATCTGCATATTGTGGTTGTGTTGTATTAACGATGTTGGGGTTCATAATAATTTCCCTCAAAGGTCTGCTATTCTTTTTCCCTGAAAAAAATGTACTCTCAAATGGGGTTGCTTATTTAATAGAAGTTGTGGTTTTGTGCCACACATAATCATACTCTGAGTAAACTCACTAACAGTTTCCTTTGAAAAGCTGTAACTCCTGTCCAAAGTAGTTCCAGTGCTGTGCAGTAAATTCAGAGCTGAGCTTTCTTCAAGCTCTGGCTGAACGATTTGTTGAGAAATTATTACAACACTAGTTTGGAATTCTTTCAAGGGATGGGATTTAGTTGCTTTGGTCAGTTGTAACCTATTTGAAATAGTAATTGGTAAACCACTTTTGATCCTGTTCCTCCTGTTTCTTAAGACTTTTCTCCTTAACTTCTACTGAAGCCAATGCCTACGTTTGTTTTCCTTCAATGAGAGCTTCATAGAGCTCTTTGAGTAATCATCATAACAGATGCCATTGGCTCTGGTGAGCACTTGGTTAGCGTGGAAGGAACAGATAGAGAGGAAAGGGGCTATAGGAAGGCGTCCCTGATGCCATCGTGGCACATTAGTCCGACAGGAATGAAGTCAAGATTTGCTGCATCACAGCTCATTGCCCTGACTGTGAGAAGTCCACTTAATTCTTACACTCTCCTTGTTATATCCCCTCTTCTTATCTTCTGCCTCTTTTTCTGCAGTCTTGCAGAGGAACTCACAAAAACAAGAGTTCCCACTGGGAAAGAAGGGCACTGAGCTTTGGGCTGAAATTTGCATTAACCATAACGGTCTGCAGCAATTTCCTCCACTTGCACATAATTCCTTCCTAAATTAGCAGCCTCCTGCCTTTTCTGTAGCTGTCACAAATAACTTCACACCTGTGGAAGAACGTAAAAGTGCCTGCATAGCTCATACAACTCTAACAGCAGCTTCTAGAGGTCGTTTTCTGGTGGGTGACTCCCACGGCCGGTCTTTACTCATTCGGCTCCGTGTCTCCCTGTGACTGATTACTGCAGTGCCAGAGATTATATAGAGGTGTCTTCTCACAGACTGTCACAAGCTTCTGGAGGCAGCAGCAAGTTAGCTGCTTGCTAGTCTTGCAATTTATAATGTTGTTTTAGTGCACCAATTAGCTACAAAGATTTTAGCCATACTTCATCTGTGTCTCCCTCCTTCCCTGGAGATTGCATATGTACTGTCTCACAGTGTTGCAAGGTGCTCGGGGTCACCTTCCTTCACCTAGCGATGTCGCAGCACAGCTATCCTGTGCTGTGCCTATCACCTTTAAATGAAAGCACTACCAGAAAGACATCTGACAGGGACATCCGAGATCAATAAGCAGGCAAGCAGGCAGAAGAAGAGGGAAATGAATGCTAGTTGGGACCTCGTAGTGCAATTCAAAGCACAAGCATGTATCCGTGCATACAGGGATATGATTTCCTATGCTGTGTAACACTATGTTGGCTTGTTTTTCCTTACTTTCCACACAAACCTGAGTCTGTACATGAGGTCTTATGGCAGAGGAAGAAGCTGTCACACATGGTCTCCTTGGAGTGTTTGTTGCTCTGGACTGTGCTGTGTAACCACCTTTAACTTTGTAGAACAGGCACTGCTTGTAGGTGTTTAGGCTCTCCTGGCTTCCATAGGAAAATACTACATTGCTGCTGATCTATAGCTGGATACTGGGATCTTTATTGAGGTGACAAATTAACTAAATAAAATGAGAAGGAGGGAGGGCAGATCCTATTAGAGCTAGTTGGTGTTTGAGGCTGTGAAGAACTAGCAGCAATGTGTATCTGTACAGACCTTCCTTAAATCTGTGGAATTTGGACATTTTAATGTCAATTCAGAGGTAGAAAAGCACAGAAATCTTCCCAGTAGTGGAAGAAAAAAACAGGTCACTTGCATTTGCTGGTTTTTTTTTCCTAACTTTGGATGTATCGAGCTGTGTAATAACTTGCACATACCTGGAAGCAATGCAGAGCACAGCAATCAATAATACAAGCAACGATAATCAGGTGTTTCAGCCATCTGACATGAGCAGTCTCCAAAGATAATTCTCTCCCACAGGACATTGCCAAACATAACTTCAGTTTATTCCTCGTAAAAAAGTAAATGCTCACCTACTGTGCACGGACAAACCTTGCTAACAGTTCTTTTCTCCTGAAAACTGAAAAGGGATGGAGGCACAGTAAAAAACATGGGGAAACACCCACTGATGCCTGCAGTGGCCAGCAAACAGCTGGAGCTTTCTGCGTTCCCTATCACTGACATCTCTAAAATCCTTAGAAAGACCTCAATAAACAGCAAATTTGCATCTAGGTTCAGAAATGCTAGGAGAACAGAGGAAGTGCAGAGAAGCGTGAGGCTGAATTTATTGTTAGTAAAGACCATCCTGGCATGAAGGGCCACAGTGAGTATGTGTTATCACTTCCCGGGTTCTTGACTAGGTTAAGCTGTGATGTGAGCCCAGCCTGATCTAATAACGCTGGCCTTGAATGGAAGACCCATCTGAAAAGTACCACTGTTCCTATGTGTAAGCAGTCCAGATTGGTGCGACTAATACTATTTCCAGGTATTTACCACAGCAATTACATGTCTCTGGTTAGGCTGGCTGTTTTTTCTTATTCCATTAAGTGAATCTCCCTGCTACCAGCCATACAATTAAAAAAATAATAATCAAGTAAGCCACAATAGTTAAAAAGGAAAACAAAAAATATCTAGGCTTTATCCCCATGTATAGCTGCATTGCTAACGAAAAGGCAGAGAGGAGCCTTGGTGATCATGTAGCAGCAATGTTGGGCTCTTCCCCTGACACTAACACCATCATTTGTAATTGGTTGTAAAACTGAGTTGCTTCTCAGGCTACTAAAAAAAAAAAAACTTTCTCATTCACAATCACCATAATGAGAGTTACATTATTCAGGATTTTACCATTGCTGTCCCCTTTCCACACAGAGCAGTCAGCATTGGCACATGAATTTTTATGCTTGCCCATTACAAGGCATTGCATAAAAAGAGAAGGGCCGTAGATGGTAAAATTGATGTGAAAGTTTTCACCATGCCTTACCAAAAACCCAAATAATTCAAAGCAGGTGGTAATGGAAGGTTTCCAACTCTGTGCCTCCTGTTTGGAGCTTGCCTTCAGGAAGCTCCCACAAAGCTGGCTTATGCCCGCACAGTAAAGTCATTCACTCTCTGCTGAGGAGCCTACTAATAAAAAGGGAAGAAACAAAGATTGTCAGATGTTGGTATATCAAATAATCAATACTGCTTTTTTTGTTCCTTATTCACATGCAGTGGTGTGGCAGATAAGGATATATACCATCACAGGCACAGTGTTTGATAAAAACTCGTGGTCTCTGTCACTCTGGGCAGCTTTCTGCTACATTTTACAGGTCACAGTCCATGAAATTTCATAGGAACTTTTATATATATTCTCTGTAGAAGAGTATGACATTTATTTGTTATTAAACAATATAATTTAGGGAGGATTAAGACGCTTTATCCAAAACAACACGCAAGGTAGTCTTTCATACAATGATTTCTCACTAATGTATCTGCATTTTGGGATCTCTGTATAATTCTGCAAGCTGCTTATTTTCTTCTAATGCAAAAAATAGCAAATGAATATGATTTAATAATGATTGTACTTTAAAAGGCCAAGATAGTCGTTAATTTTAAACTCTGATTACACTCTTTGTGTGTTTTTTCACCTGCTGACCCAGACTGTCACTGCAAGAAGCTGTCATCTTTAGTCATGAGAACCATGAGCAGCAGAGAGTTAATCATGATAAGTCAGTGCTAAGCATTACATCCCGATCCCAAACAGCAGGGAAGGCAAAAGATAACGTCTGATGGGTGCAGCTCTTATTAGTTTTGGCAGCTGCAGGAGGAGAGAAAGATGAGTGGGGATCAGAGGCTGAGGACGGTAACATGGAGAAGTGCCTCTTTTTCTCCAACCTGGTGTTTTTGTAAGAGACTACACCTGCTTATATGATATAAATCAAACGTGTTCTTGGTGTTTTGGTTGTAGTACATTGTCCTATAGGCCTATACCTCTTTTGGGATTTACAGGACCTGCTAGCTGTGAGCTAAATGTCCTGGATGCATGGTTTTGCATCCATGTTTTGGGAGACACTTGGGAGACAGAAGGTGAAGGAGAGAAAGGAAAACAGACACACAAGAGAGGAGCAGAGTGAAATGCTGAATCTCTGTTGCTACTCAAGATAGAATATACTTGTAAGCCATTAAAATAGCTGGTTTACCATAGCTTGAGTGGGGACTTGACAATAAAGACTTATTCTTTGGTCTGTGTTGCTGGTAAAGTATTGCCCTACTTCAGCTCAGGAGCAAGCTCTGAAGTGGCAGGATTACATATCCAGAGATGGTCGTTCTTGCAGCTGTATGTGGCATATACCAGCTCTCATGACCTGCAACTTCTCTTAATGAAACCAGAGAAGACCCTGCAGTGTGAAAGCCCTCAGGGCTTGTAACCTTACTGAAATATCTGTTCTGGGAAAAAAATTGTAGAGTTTTTTTAGCAGCACAAAATGTGTAAGGGTCTGCAGCTGGATGTAATAACTCCTGTTCACTCAAATCTCAAAGCATACCACTATCAAAATTTAATCTGGGCTCTTTGGTGCATAATCATATTTCACTCATTTTCCTTCATCCTTTTGCTTGAGATAAATGAACCCCTTCTGTGCCACCACCAACCCAGAATTCATAAGCCAATATTTTACACCTGGGACAAGCAATATAGCAAGTGGCCCTTTATGAGCCATCTCTAATTCCCCTTCCTTCGACAATCAGTAGCACTTTCAGCATATGTCTCTATTTAAAGTTTGCTTACAGCTTTCATTTCAAAATGAGATTACAGTGGTCATTTTATTGCTTAACACTCCTGAGCCTGCCTTTGTTCATAACACACCACGCTCTGGCAAGAATGGTCTTGGCAGACTACACCCTGGGAACGATACTTCTTGGAACAGGAGACCATCTGGCAAGTGACCAGTGTCATGGATGAGCCGTGCTGTGTCTGTGATTTTTATCCCTCCAAATTCATACCTTTTGGCAATAGTTCATGCAAATCTGTTTGGCTTAGCCATTCATCTTCAGTGACAGTTCCTCATGCGGTGCTAGAGGTGCACACACAATGGGAGAAAGAGGAGGTAGTCAGATGTGTTTTCTTTTTTGCAGCTGGATTAGAAAACGTGCAAGAAGTATATCCAAATACAGGTGGTTTTCCTGGATTTTCCTGGTCTTTTTATTATCTTCTTAGGGCTTCTACCCAAGTGCATACCCCTTTCCTCTAAAATCCCTGAAACAGCTGTGAGTTAGGCACTGAGGTGACTGTTTTGATTTGTACTTCAGTGGTTAAGGACATGCCTAGCAGCACTTGAGAAGGCGGCAGCCCAGTCCCTCTCAATGAGTCCCTAGCTTGCATGATGAGATGCCATGGAGTTAGTATGGCATGTCCATATTTATAGATCAGTGATTCCTCCAAATTACTCCTCCTGCCATCCTGTGTCCTGCATGACTGTTGGTTTCAACATCCCTCCCACTGTAACATGAATTCTGCTGCCTGGAAGTGCTGATATGTGTGTCCCTCATTGCAACATGTTCCACACACTGAGCTCCAGCTATTGTAGGCTTTGTGATTATTGCCTTATCTTGGAGGCATTTGGGTATCATAAAACATTATCCTCTTTCTCCTCTAGCCTGGAGAAATGGGGAAAAAGACACAAGTGGAAAGATTCCTTAAGGGGTATGTTTGAGGATTGTTGTGGCAGCTCTTGACTATGCAACTCTTGCTCATTTCCCAGTCTTAATTTATGTATGTGGAGACGAAGCTTGTGCTAGCGTCAGTCCCAAATCCTAGTGACGTCAGTCAAATTTATGGTAAAAGGTAGTCTTTGGACCATCTTTTTCTCAGAAAAAAACCCCAGCTTACCTCAATCCTTGCAGACTTCATCAATCACCCTGAATTTTAGAAATAACATTTCGCATTTTATGTGGTTTTGTTTACACATTTACCTGTGCAATTCCCTACCCACAGCATCTTTCTTACACACACACACCCTTTTCTAAGCAGTTATAGCCTAAATGAACCTAAATCCCTCATCTTAGTAAAAATTACGACTTTCATGAGTTAAAGATGAAATATACTTTGGTCCAATTCTGCTCTGTGCTAATGTATACCTGTCTTATTGCATAAAAATCATAAGTAAAGCTCATAAAATTTTGACATATGTTTTGTTTGCTATTATGGTTTGTCAGCTGTTTCATTACATCTTGGACACACATAACTAAACAATTTATTGAGAAAAGAGACTATTTACAGTCATCTGCTAGAGCCAACATTTCACACCATTTGTCAAGAATGTTTTTACCGTAGAAGCACAGATAGTGGTGGAGACAGGGGAGCCTCACAGGGCTGGGAGAGGGTGAGAACTGATAGCTGCAACTATGAAATCTGCGTGAGGAAAGGACAGAAATGTCTGCTACATCACAATTACTTAATGCCTGGCCAATGGACTTTGCAATGGTTGTTTGAAGGGCACAAGAATGATTCAGGAGACCCAAACATTTGGATATAGAGGTTCAGATTGCTGGGATGTGCTTGGACTGTGCAAGGAGCAGAATGAGGCCTTTGATCCTAAGCTGATCATTGTGGGAGAGAAAAGTCAGTAGTCAGCCCAAGAACAATTCCTGTTGCACCATTGTTTCTCCCAGAGCAAATATTTGCATAAATGTATATTCCAATAAAGCTGTGTAGCATCTTAACAATATAAAAAATGCAGGAAAGACTGCAAGATTTGAAACTAATAAACAGATTTCCACATCCTTTTATTCTAAGGGCCAACAGCCCTAAAGAAATCCTATCAAAGGTCCATATTTGGCAGAGATTTCCCAAATAACAGGGATCAAGTTCCCCACCACATTTTATTGCAATACTCCTACATAGCCAAACCTTATTTTGTTGGTTTAGTGGAATTAATCACATATTCTCTATATGGAGTTCAGTAGAATTAATCACACAGTCTTTATATGGATTTGCTATGAATGAGAAGGTATATTACTATACAGGCAGCTGGTAAATATTGCAGTGAATAGTTTCCTGTTAACATAGCATCACTGCATCTCTGAGTAGAGATGACTAGCTTAAAAGAACATCTTTCATCTGTGTAAATGGTTTACTGGGTAGCATTGCAGATTGTTCTGAATAGACATTTTTTCACAAAAATAGAGCTAAAAGAATAACACAAGTAATTGCATTCTCTAGTGCCTCCCAGTGCTTTACATGTTATCCTCTAGGGAAAAAAAAAAATCAGTTATTGGCAGCCTTGTGAATTTAATAATTGTAACTAATGGGGTTGTTTCTCTTTGTCTGTGTTTTAGGATGGAATGGGGAACCTGAGAATCACGGAAAAGGGTCTAAAGCTTGAAGGAGATTCAGAATTCTTGAAACCTCTCTATGCCAAAGAAATCCGGTCAAGACCAGTAAGTTGTCGAGAAAGGAATAAGCGTATTTCTGTAGCCCTAAGAGTAAGAAACCATAAAGTGGAAGGGTGGCATGGTTATTGGATAAATTACTTTAGCCATTCTATACAAATGTAATTTGGGGAGTGAGGTAGTGGGTGACTTCATTCAGATACTATATCCTCTGGGCAGTTGCAAAGTTGATGCACGTGGGTTTAGTTTGTGTAAGCCACAGTTAAAATGCTTACAGAACCTTTGAGGTTTCGTACAGTCTTTTTCTCTCCCTTTGAGATAAATCATAAACAACCATCAACTGAGAGATCTAGTATTTCTGAGGTAGAAGAATGGCAGGCAGTTGTGAGATCCAGTTTGTGTTTAACTAGTTACTCCTCAGAAAGCAGGCACGCGATGTCTTGGCACAAGGGCCTGATCTGTTGTTAGCTGGCACAATAAACCCATATTATGTACCTAGTCCTATTTGATGTTGTGTTTTAAAATTACGTGCAGTTAAAATTCAGTGCTAGGAGAGACTGCTTGAAAAAAGTGGCAGGAATGCTAACAACTGAAAATGAGAAAGAACCCAAGTGTGATTGAAATAGCATTTTCATAGTGACACTTTATTGGCTGTCGGTGACTTTCGCTCTTTCTAATGCAATCCTGTTTTGTCCTGAGCAGCTTTAAAATAACTGAAATGATTATAGAGAGTTTCCAGGATCCTTCTCCAAAGATGTCATCTGTCTTGTTTCCTCATCCAACGTGTTAATTTGAGTCAGATACCAACCTTCCATTTTGATAACAATGGCAGATAGCTAATTAAATAAGCATCCCTTTATCTCAGCATTTCAGTGCTCTTGTAGGAACTGGAACTTATAGCATAAGCAACACAATAGCCAACACGATATCTGATTTAGTTATTGAAGGTTGTAACCTCTGTAAGACGGCTAGGAATTGATTTGAACAAGCATAATCATTTAGGAAGAAAAGTTAATAAGAAAATGTTCATATCTATAAATGTTTTCATCCCTGAATTAAAGCAGAACCGTAGAACCTTACATGTCATGCACTTTGTAATGTAAAACGTGTGGGAAAGCTGCAGCACTCAGTTTGATAAATAGACTGACAAATTGCTACTTACCTTTCTTTTTCTTTAGTTAGATTTCTGGGAATAGTATTTGATTACTAAGAGAGCTGAGAATCACTTCTTGCTACTGTGGAGTTTACTGGTTTCATATTATCATATTGATCTACATTTTAATATGGCAGGGGCGACAAAAGGTGTCCCCTTCTTGAGGTTATGAAACTAGTTTCCACACCATTGACAGTTTAATGAATGCAAGGAACAAGAAATACAAGTTAAGGCTTGTGTATATGTTCCTTGCTTTATCCCTCCTCCAGGATTATTTTTGCTGTTAGCCAGAGAAGAGTCTAGCTGCAAGCCAGAAGGTCTGATCCACAGCCTAGTGAGTTGAAGCATCCCTGCTGGCTTCAGTGGATGAGTCCTGGAAGTTGTATTAACTAAATGGTTTCATAAACCATGTGTTACGTAAAACAATTTCTTTGACTTCGCAGTGGAGTTAAACTGGACTAGCCTGTGCTGGTTTTCAGATTGCTCATGATAATGCTGGAATTACTGTTGGGCTGCAGACAACCCAGTATTTTCTTGGAGGGAAGTGTACTAGCAGTACCTGAACTTGATGAATATTGCTAAAATAAAGTGCCAAACTCAGCATTCAGTAGTACGGATGAACATCCATATTAATTCCATAGTAGTCTTCTCTGAGTTTTCAGAAGTGCATAATGCAGCTTTAAATATGCAAAGTGTAACAGAAACAATATGACAAATAACAGTAAGGAGCATCCCAGAAATAAGCTGACATATAATATTTTTCATATGTTTAATTAAACAACCTCAGAGTTGTGTACAGTAATAGATAATGGTTTTATATAAAGCTCAAAAGACTTTCAGAGGCTGGTTATTTATAGACGACTTTCATTTAAAAAAACAACAACAACAAAAAATCCTAATTTAATTTCATTATCATTTTGTGTAGTAGATGAAGAGGCATTGGGCTGCATGGAAATGGCAGAGGAAGAATCACTTTTTGGAAGTGACTGCAGTCCCATGACCTCCATGGAGTGGGTTCTCCCACTTGTGTGTCTCTGCAGTGCTGCTCCCTATGCTGCCCTGCTGCAGGCAGAGCTGGCCAATCCCTGCCCAAATATCTACAAAACATAAATTGTGATAGTTCTTGAAAGCCTGAATTTGTCACTGGTGCCTCTTCTTCTCTGCTGCATCTCTTAAGTCCCAGAAAGGTGATAATTAAAATTACACACTGACTTGCTTTCCTAGGAGCTGTGCCTTCTGGTTTAAAGATAGTTTTGGATTTCCATTTAGAAGTCAATCTCTTTTTCAAATTAATTTGGCAGGAAGGGAAAACCAAGGTTTAGAGAGGAGGAAAAGCCCTCAAATGTCATCCCAAGAGACTGGCTGTGTGGGAACCTCTGAGTTTCTATAGTTTGTGCCTTAAAGAGCTCTGCTTAGGAGGAAATTCTTCACTCTGAGGGTGGTGAGACACTAGAACAGATTGCCCAGGGAAGTTGTGGATGCTCCATCGCTGGATGTGTTCAAGGCCGGGTTGGATGGGGCTTTGAGCAACCTAGTCTAGTGGGAGGTGTCCCTGCCCATGGCAGGGGGGGTTAGAACTAGATGATGTTTGA
Source organism: Eurystomus gularis (assembly GCA_013400335.1). Lineage (NCBI taxonomy): Eukaryota > Metazoa > Chordata > Aves > Coraciiformes > Coraciidae > Eurystomus > Eurystomus gularis. The sequence goes on along the minus strand of VZZY01022048.1, from coordinate 140,956 downwards.
GGTCCCTTCCAACCCAAACCATTCTATGATTCTATGATCACCTTCTGGACAGAGTAGTTGCATTTAGCTGTCTGCCCTTTGGAAAGTAACTCATTGCAGCTGAAATTACAGCCAAGAAGAATGGAATCGGTTGTACTGTGGCATGTAATTGACAACCCAACAAAGGCATCTTTCTGGGAATCTTTTCCAAAATGTTAGCAGAAGGGTTGGTGGCTCAGTCCCACGCCAGAAAAGTGGCCATTATAATCACAGACATAAACTGGCTTCTTAAAGCTGCTTCCAGGCAGTTTCTTCCTCTGTGACCACTGCCTCCTCTCTCATGAGGAGCGACACCCTCCAGGCTTGCTTTCCTTTTCTCTCACCAGTTCAATAGTGACCCTACAAATCCCTTGCTCTTCATTCTATTGCCATTGTTGCCCTATCCTAGTCCTGGCTTAGTAACACTGGGTTTGTAGTGCCTCCTGGATTAGGAGCCTATTTCTAAGCCTCAGAGTTTGCAAATAAACATAGCCTTGTTACTGCGTGACCCTAAAGTTGGTCTGGAGCTTAGTGAATAGTAACTGGTCATAGCAGTGTTTGCAGCCTTGTAGTCTTGTTTTAAAGAAATTATATAGATGCATTCCCTTTTGCAGGAGTGTTCAGAGCGTCTTAAACTCCCAGATAAACATATTGCACACTAAACAGTATTTTCCATGCCGCTTGCATGGAACATGAGCATCTTGCTGCCTTTAATTAAGAAGTTAACTGGACCATGAAGTATTGCCTGTGTAAATAAAAGTGATTTGTACTTAGTCAAGAAGGTGCATTAGAAATCCTCACATTTCTTTACTTGCACATAAATTATGGAGATTATTAAAATTTGGAAGGGTCATCTATAAACCCATCTGTAGCTCAACTGCACTGTCACTTTCAAAATGTAGCTGTCTTTCTAACTGTTGTAATTTATTGGGGACTATCGTATGAACCATCTGTTTGGTTATAAATCAGACAAACTTTGAAAGTTGTATGCAGCAGCACAAATTGTTAATTTTATGTGCTAGAAAGGAATGGCAACAGTTTTGTGGTCTTCAGTCTTCGTTGCCTTAATTTGAATAGAAACTTAGAACTGGAAATTTTCTTGCCATTGTTGGTTGAGAAGAGATGCTAATAAGCAGGTTCCCTGAAACTTACAGTGAGGACAGGTTTAGTCTTCTTAGTGCATTTGGTGTTTTGAAACTTGCCACATCCAGGTCTGTAAGTAACTTAAGAGGGGCTAGACAGAGAACCAACTGTGTGCATTTTCCACTCCAATAACAACAGAAATAAAATCCTGTGCTGTGATTATACAGGAAAATCAAGTGAATTACTTCTCTCAGGAGCTATGTGACAATGAATGTGATGATAATCTCAGCTTTAGGAAGCAGAGAACGACATTGCCGTGATAGGATTAGAATGGTTTTGCCCTTTCAACGTTCATTTCAAGTGCATAGATGGAAAAAATAAACCTCAGTTTGCAAGTGTTTACACCTGGGCTTAAAGTTTCTTACCCTGAATCCTTTTAAAGACAAGAGTGTGGATTTGCCTGACAAAGACATTTTGCAGTATAAAGCTCTTGACTGGGGTCCTGCCCATTCAGCTCTCTTGCAGACTCTCATACTGATGGGTGGGTCTAGGAACAAAAATCTAAACAAGGGGACCAACCTTTCTTATCTGTCCTCTGCTACCTGCAGGAACTCCAAGCTGTTCTGTTGTTGCACAGGTATAAGTGATGGGAAAATTCACTGAACAGATTTTAAGGGGATTTTAAGTGTCTTTTGAAAGAGATCTATCTCTTAGTGTATTTAGCTGGTTTCATGTTGAAGTTCTGCTTCCCATTATTTTTAATCAACTGAAAAAATAATTCAAAAGAATCCTAAACATCGAAGAAAAAAGCCTGAGGCAAAGTACAGTGTCTTTTTTCATGTGCCTTTCTTTGAGTGATATTGCAGGTCCCTGTCCTGCTCTCTGTGGCAATGAGTGTCTCACTGAGAGCAGCATGCTGACTCAGAGCATTGCAGCAAAGCTGATCTCATTTGAAGCCATACAAAAACTTAGTGACTACTGTGGAAGAAGGACTGGGTCTGACATTAACACTTGGCTGTTATTCTGCAAGGGCACCTGATTGCCCTGAAAAATTCACTGTTGTGAATTAGGGCTGATAACTGCCATTCCCTTTACTGGTGTTTAGTAAGTTCTCATCAGCATAAAAGCTAGACTAGCAAGTGTATAAAATATGCTTGTCTGTACTTTACATTTTCCCCAGCCAGTATTTGAATGATAGAAATTTTAAAAGAAGCTTTTAAGAGTGATAAATAATTATTTTGCAAAGTACTTGTCTTACTATGTTCAGATCTGAAAGAGTGGTATAATTTTAAAGCACAGAAGCAGTTCTCTAATGGACGTGTTCTTTTGTATTACTTGCTCTGCAGGTCTACCTGCCTCAAAGCTAAAAATACGCACTGGAAAACAATAAGCCATGTATTTGGATTAAACAATGACATGTGCCCACAATGGGGCATACCTGCCTCATAGCCATAAATACATATTTATAAACAATATAACATACTAATTTGGATTAAAAGGCAACATTCACCCATGAGGAAAGATAATGCAGATGGCAAGATAATTGCAACTTTGTATGACACTCAAACTGTGCAGAAGAAATCTAGCTTTCAGGAAAGGCTCAGATAGATAGCATGACAGAAGGCTGCTGTTTTTTGAGGAAGGAGACAGAATAATTCCTTTTCTTCCCTTTGTCAGAGTTTACAGAGCAATAAAAGGATATTGAGTTAGTTCCTGATTATTTGGTCTAGCAACGTGCTTAAGGATTTCAGCATGCTCACCGAAACCAGCACAGAGTGGAAATTAGGTTTGTCTCACTATGCTCCTGTCACTTAGCAGACCCTGTGCACTCCCACCACTTCTTTGGCCATTACTCCTCCCAGCATTTAAATATTCCCTTAATGACCAGTTCTTCAAAGAAGAGAGAATCCTTTTTTGCACATTCCAACACAAATGAGCCTATAAGAGCTCTTGGCAGCTCACAGAGATGTTGATCTCTTGGCATTTGCCTCTGGGGCAGTTCAGCTGCCACTGTAGCTTCAGGTAGAAAAAACTCACACTACATGAGGTCGGCTTCTGAAGCACAATACTTCTCGTAACTGCATCTTCATAGCTTACCGCTTCTTGCTTGATTTTTGACAACAGATGTTAAAATACTGTTAAGGCCCTAATAATTTTTTTTTAAAAAGGATGAGGTTGCTAGTGATGGCACTGCCAACAAAAGAAATCTTTCAGCTGTGCCTGGCCATCTCCTATGCTCCCTATAGAGTTTGTTAAGCATTCGTTGTGGCACCTCTCTAGATACCTTGTTGTTAGATTCTGTGCCAGTGTGCTTTTGCTATAAATGTCTCTCTCAGTTTGGTCAGTTAGAGTCTTGCTTGCCTGACAGCTATCAACAGACAGGAGAGCTGGCACTCAGTGGGACAAACAGTGAAAATAAACAGAAGCAGCTGAGCAAGTTGCAAAAATCATCATTTTGGCAGAAGCACCCTCACCTGATGCACAGATATCATTGCCATTGCGCCATCCAAAGCGGATTTGAGTCCACATATGGCAGTAGGCTGTGAGTGTCCAGTGGGATTTATAAAATTGATATGCTCTCCTCTTAATAAATTTCATTCTTAAGCAATAAAATCCACAGAGCCTACTTCAGACTGAACCTTGGTTACCCCAGCGCTTTGGGGGCAGTTGGTGGCTCTGTGATATTTCCAGTGTGCTGAAAAGGTGGAAGTTTAAGTAAGTTTTACAGCAACTATGAAAACATTTCTCTTTACCTTTATAGTAAAATTGGCCAGAAGTCCCTCAGCTTTGAATTTTGAAGGAAATTTTGTAGACTGAGTGAAAGGAGTACTTCCAATAACACCAGAATTAAATCTTACTTTGTCTATTCACTGTTGTTCATGTAATGAGCTAGCGTTACGTGCTGCGCACTGAAAGCACAATAAGGAACTGAACACCAGCTGCAAAATCAGAGTATCCCAAAGAAGAGCAAGAGAGGAAGCTCTGAAGTAAACAAACTTTTGAAATAACTCCACAAGTTCCATTTCAAAGCAAAATCTCGTGGAGGCTGCCTATGGCATTTTGAAAAGTATTTCACTAAATGTTGCTAACTTGTCATAAGCTCTCTTAAATGGAAGGGTAATGGCTCATAACATTTGTAAGCTTTTTAATTTCATGCAATATGAGCAGTGTAATCAACACCTATTAAAGTCAATCAGCTGTGCCAAGTGGGCTACCTACCTCGGCTTTTATCTATATTTTCATCATGGGTACACCTCTGAACTAACTCTGAGACCAGTCTGTTTGTATTTTCTTATCCTAATATCAGTGGAGATTTTGTGTCCAGAAAACCCAATATGGTTATTGCAGAAGTATCTGAACCCATAAGCTGAATAAGCACTTTATAGTCAACAGTTTTCACCTTCTTGGGAGTGAGTTTAGGCCATGGAGTTGATGCAGACTAGGTGACAGCTCTGGAGCTAAACATGAAGGGGATGGAGAATTTCCCAAGTGATCTCCCAATGTGTTTGACTTTTTCCCTTTGACATGTGAAATTTTGCTGCTTGAGCTGGTTGTGTAAAGAGAGGGGAGCTGTTAAGATCATGTTTGTTTTGCTGTTCTGATCCAATTCCCACCTCCTCTTCATACTAAATATTTGCAGCTCAACTCTGCAGCATTAAAAACAAGTGATGTGCATCACAGCTCAAAGTGGGCCGCTGGGTTAAAGCTGGGTGCTCTATGGTCTCTAACCTTTTGCATTGCATTTTTGCCGTGATCCCAGAAGTTGCTTGCATTTCGGCTGTGAAGAGGAGGACAATGGGGCTGAGGCTTGTGGTGGAGCTGTATTTCCACAGAAATGCTGCGAATCAGCTAATGTCGTCTTTTCAACTGAGTTATGAGCCTTGAGACTGGAGTGCAGGCACCAGAAGCTAAAAATCTAGAATAAACATTTGATTTAGTTTATTCTCCCAAAAGGAAAAAGAAAAGACATGGAATTATTGATTTTAAAGTTGAAAGAAAAAGTGGCTGAGCTGAATGAATTTGGCAGGCAGTTTCTTGCTTTCCTTGGGCATGCACTTAGAGTTTTGGTTATTTCAGCTTCAGTTTGGCATCTCAAATTTGCATGCTACCTCTATGAATTAACTGGGAAGCTACTATGAAGCTCATTTTTCCTAATTAGCCATTCATTATAGCCTCCCAGCATCCCTACAGGCTTCTAAACCTTCAGGAGCTATACATCATCCTTTTCTTTCTATGTTTAATCTTACATTAAAAAAAAAAAAAAAAAAAGACACAAAGGGTTTACTGGGAGGATTCATGATTGCAGGACACATCAGTCATACCTACTGATCATGGGTTTTCTGTTGGTGACTTCTATTGCTGGACAGGTACTACTGTTAAAAGAGAAGCTCTGCTGGTGGTTGACTACAGCTGACCTGAACTAGCCTGTGGGATTGAATGTGTTCATAGAGTAGCCTTAAATTCTCAGTCTAAAACTTGATCCAAATTTCTTCTTAAAAAGCTATAGACTCGGAAAGACATAAGCCTTACAAAGCACCTGAAACTGCTCAGGGAAAAACATGTGCGATTGTGTACTGCTGCATTTCTCTCTCTCAAGGGCAAAGGCCTTGAGTTTAAGGATTTACTAAGTCTAGACATTGCTGCTGACAATCAGGATTCTGGCTGCTTTGGAAAGGCTGAAATATAAAAACTGCTTCTTAATACTAAAAGCGTAGCAGGAATAAAACTTTATACAGTATGGATAGAGAGAAGATAGAGACAAATAGACAAAGGTAACACTAAAAGACCAACAACAAGAGCCAATTATAAAGAAGAAGCATGTTTTTCTAATATTCCCAAGAAACCTCAAGAGCAAGTCTCCTTATCACAGGACAGCAAATGCTTCTGCAACTCTTCTGCTGATCAAAACTATTTTGGCAGCAAAGTTATGTATTCTATGAGGCAAGCTTTACTTGACAAGACAACCTGTGCTGTCATTAAGAAGCACAGGCACACACAACTGGTTTTACAGACAGTTCCGTTTGTGTGTTCTTTGAATTGCAACAGGAAAGGAAAGCCAGACCTTCCAGGTTTCATCTGCCAGTTGCTATGCCAGTAATAAGAGTTTCTCTGATTGTTCTGTTTCTAATTGACACATGTTGGATTTGGAGAAAGAAGAATGCAGGGAAACACAAGAACATCTCTAAATTAGTTTCTGTTCTTTTAGGGCAAATTATTTGAGGGTCCTGGGAAGACTGACTTGCTGCTTTTGAAAGGAAAAATAAGATCTCTTTGGCTGTTAACATCTCCCTGGTTAGAACATCTCTAATTTTCATCTCTGTTTGTCTGAGGCTCTGCCTGGCACTCTACTCACATGTATGCCAGCGTCTTTCAGGAGGGGACCGTCCCACACCAGTGTTATTGGCACAGTTTTGGAAGGCAGGACTCCACTGTATGTGTATGATAAAAATAACTATAAATCTTATCACAGATGTAGATGTTCTGACTTGTCAGTGAATCATTGATTTAGGCTTCAGTCCAACTAGATATTTAATTATGTGCATAGTTTACAGACATAAGTAATTTCATTGACATCAGTAAGGCTATTCACATGCACAGAGTTGGGTGTATGTAGTGTTCTCTGCTGGATTATGCCCTCTAATGTCTACTGCATGTGTGTGGCAGAGCAAAACCACCAGCAGGAGTCCATCCTGCTGGTCTGTGTGCAAACATGGGGACAGATGCTGCCCTTTCCTCCTAGAGGCTTTATGTTTTCAATAGGTTTATCAATAGGTAGACAGAGAGGGGGCCAGGAGATAGGTATGAGAGTGAGCAAATCAGCTTGCTCATTCACTCCTACAGGAGCTGAGGGCTCATGTGAAGAGTCCTGTGCTCATGTGCATGCTCCTTCTAGTAGACTGCATGCCCCAAGTGTGAAGGAATATGGTGATAGAGCTGGCAGATATTTTCAAATAATACCTGATATGGTAAAAAGTTGTCCTTCTTTTGAGGTAAGGTGAAGGAAAGCAGTTTCTGGGGTGCCCTTTTTTGTTGTTTTTGTTTCTTTTTTCATTTTTTAGTGCAGATTTTCAGTGTAAAATGTTACATGTCCATTGATTTCCTCTTGATCTGCTGTAATTATGAGTCCAATGAACTTTTTAGGTTTGCTTCCAGTCTGGGCTTAAAATTTTCTGAGACAGGTTGTATGAAGTACTAGCAGAGAGTCTCCTCCTCATTTCTCTCTGAAAGGGAATAACCTATGGAACAGAAAGAAAATTCAAGGTGTTTCAGCTCACAGTATTTCTTCCTTGTTCATCCATCAGGGCATGATCCTTGTTTGCCATCCTTACACAGAATAGTAGGAGATACCTCACTTTAAACCTTATATATTTTCCCTGAGCAGGAATGGAGCTAAAGCAACAGTGGCTTTTGCCTTCTCACCGCTGAGGTTCCTCAGATAGCATCAACTGTACAACGCTGCTGTCATCCAACTTCCCCCAGAAACATCCGTTCTAAGGACAGAGACACATCTATGAGGGAGGATTTTATTTAAAGTTTATTTCAAATGCAGCTGTGCTACAATGTCATTTGTAAATCACTGTTTATGAAAATGGTGAGTAAATGCATGTCAAGATTTGCACAGTATCTCAGTCAGCGCAGGATGCTTTTTTGGATTCTTAATTTGTAGTCTAAAACTAGGCAGTGAAAATTGCTTTTATGACTTAGTCTTCTTCCTTTATTTCCAGCTACAGACTGATACTTTGTTTCTAGTTCTTTTTCTCCTTGAGGAAAATAATATATCATTCCATTGCTTCTCTCGTGATTTAGACAAGGGATCGATTTGTCATGGGGCATTTAAGTGGTTAACATCTGAGTTCTGCTTCTCTGCTAAGAAACCAGAAACAGCTGCAGAATATTGCCCATGGCACCATGAATGGGTGGCTACTGATTTGGAGAGAAGCTTGCTATTTGGTGAATCATCCGTATCACTCTTCACAGCACCTAGAAAGTCTTCTTTTCCAAGTACTAATGCAAGCTGAGCCTTCCTCTTGGATGTGATCTGACAGGACTGCAGCCCAAGGCAGCACAGCTGAAGAGTAAGATGTGTTTTTTCCAATGAGAAGCTCTGTAAGACATCAGTGTTTAAAAGCAGAGAAATCAATTAAATGACAGACAGTTGGGTTGATTGAAGGGAGAAGAGAGGTCATTGTCTGACAGAACAAGCATATCTTTCCAGCAAGGCTTTCAGTTCTTTAGCCAAAAGATGTTTTCTTTTGCTTACGTTGATCTGTAAGAGTGTAAACAACTCATTATTTTTCTTAAAAACATTTTTCTAGGTATATTTCTCAGGTTAGAAGTACAAAGTGGGCCCAGCCTTTCATCACCTTGGAGTAGTTCATATTTCCCTTTAAGCAGATTCACTGTTGTGTTGTACACACAGGTGCAGCCACCAAGTCAGTGGCCAAATAATCCATAATCCAAAGGCACACTAATTGCTGTAAAGGTCAAGAGTAAGTAATCAGCCTGAGCTGATTTAGTGTCTCGGTTTCCAAAAAGCCATGTCTGGAAAACGGTGGTTTGATGAAATGAACCTGAATATGTTTCCTCTGCTGCTTCCTGTGGTTGAGTGTTCAGAGCCTGCCCCCTCCAGTTTTTTGCAGAACATCCTTCACTGTTTAGATGAAGTAAAGGCCACACAGAGCAATGTGTGTCATCAATGCTACTGGCTTCAGAAGCACCTTCTATTTCATGTTTACTGTTCCTTCAAGCCAAAAGATTTTATCTGTATTCTACTACCTCTGTAGTGCGGCTCCTACTGAAAACTGACTTTTGCTATCTATGTTTCCTTAAGATCCCAGCTGTTAGTTATAAATGATGAACCTTGATGTTGGTACACAGTTGGGACAGCAGCAGGCTTTTTGTTTCTTTCCGCAACATTATCATTTGTGCGGCATTCTGGTAAGCATAGCTTAGCTGAAGTTGAAGAAATGGGAACACGGAGGCAGGACCTTTCCTGCACCCTCTCCTAGTGGGACCCACTGGTCAAGTATCTTTACTGATAAGTTTTTTTCCTCCAGCATTTTGAAAGAACTTCAGGAATAAAAACATTGGGAGGCGAATGCCTTCTGTTTAAAAGTGGAGACAACTCAAGAGGCTGAGCTATCCTGCTGGTTGCTCAAAGAGTAATTCAGGGTCTTTGACTTTTATATGCATCCCTATGCTCTATTTTACCTTCACACACCCTAATCTCTTTGGCTGCTTTTGCCATTACTCACCATTTCCCAAAACATTCCCGTCTTCTTCCAGGCGTGGAAAAAGCATCTGCTGCTCTTTGTGGGAGCCTGACATCTCTTAAAATATCACTCCCCTGCTCCCCAGTGGTGTTGGTTGGGGATGTATTTTTGTTCATTAGCCCTATACCATGGCAGTATCTTGTGTTCCTCTCCTCTTTTCACCCTGAAGCAGATACTTAAGTGTTGAATGCCAGCCACAAGATACAGTCAAATCCCAACACAGAGCACCCTACTCCTGCTCATGCAATTATCCAACTGATCAGACCTTTGCTGTCATGCTGTCTCTGTAGGTACATGTATCTGGTGTAGCAACATCCAGCATGATTTAGCGTCTTTCTTCCAGATCAATCCAATTTCATGTCCCTTGCTTAGCTATGTCTGTCATTTTACTTTTTCAAGTGTCCAAGTGCCTTGGATGTTAGATGTTCAGCCCTTCCAGTATGGGTGGAGGTTGGCAGTTCTGCCTCTCCAAGCTGGTTCCTGTCTGACCGTAACTCACACATGGACTGTTATGGCACTGCAGGTCACAGTTTGGCCCCTGTATTTATTCCTGTGAGGAAGTCTCTATCTAGTCGTGCAGACTGACAGGGCATCCTTCTTAAAGCTGAGTATTAAAGAAGAAACTGCAGAAGAAGTGGTTAGATAAAAGCAGTTCAAAAACTGTTCTTGCAAAAGTTTTTGTGACCCCATCACCCTGTATCATAATTAAAGCAGATCAAATTACTTTGGTATCAGAGGTACAGTCATGAGCCCAGCCTTCCTTTTCTGTTCTTCTTGTTTTCCCACATACGCCCCTACAGAGTTAACAGAGTATATTGCTACACTAAATATTCCCCCAACAAGGCCAAAATATGGTTTTCATCAATCATTTTATAGCTGCTTGAAGCCTGTCACACCAGTTTATGTTCTTACAACAGCTCAGGGAAAAAAAAATCCAGGCAAACCACAAATAAAAGCAAGAATTTGAATAGAAGACCTGAATTTTCTATCACCAGGAATGGCCAGATGATCTTCCTTTGTGTCTTGTACAGTGGCAAGAGCACAGTCTCTGATGAATAAATAATTTCAGATCCAGGAAATGAGATTATTCCTTCTATGAAGCTATTAGAAAGGAGAGCACACTGAGCCCTTCAAACCTCTTTCCTGATGTGCAGACCCACATTTGCCTATGGAGCACAACAAACCTGAAAGACAGGTCTCATAATTAAGAGCCTTATAATTGCAATAGAAGCCCGGAAACAGAAACACTTTGATTGCAGAACATATCTGGGCTGAACCTTGTCATTTCACAGGCCAGATGCATTGGAGAGAACTCCACTGGGTAATCACACAAGTGAGGATGGCCTTCTGCGTCCTGCCTCCCAGCCGTAACCATGCTGTAATATAGTTGCTTTTGTAGTGTAATTGCTTTCTCTGCAGGGCTTCTTCCTATTGATTCTGCTTGTGTGGATTTAAATTGTTTGTGGGTTGGAACTAGACTCAAGTTGGTCTGTATCTCCACTTCTCTGTGCTAGGCAGCTCACGTGGCAGTTCTATCTAAGAGACTTTAATGATGCCTAGATAGCATCACTCCCTGGCCTGTGTGTATGTATTTGATTTGAGGAGAGAGGCTGGATCAGATAAGTTCAGAAAATCAATAAATACGTGTATTTTGTTTGGTGACACTTGTTCAATTTGAATCTTTTTCCCAGGAAGCAGCTTGTGTTGTGTCATTTTTTCAGCGTGCTGTGTAAATGTTCTGCATCTGCAACTGTCGAGGATAGTGCCATCCCATAGCAATGCCATCTGCTCGTTCACAAAATGCTTTTTGCGTAGATAAAAAATGTGAGGTGTTACTCATAATTAGGCAAATCACATGCTGTGATCTGTGATGAATTTGATTTCTGTTGCTGGCTACCTTGCATATGTCTATGTGTCCATAAGTATTGTCTACATATCAGCATATGGATGCCGATGAATCAGAGGCTCATGAATTCTTCTTCCCCATCCAGACAGATGGAAATGTTTTCCCTTCTTCTTATTAGTGGCAGCTGAATTTCAGTAACACCAGAGGCCTCTGCTAGGATCTTGCCTGTGTTTTGTGCTGTACGTGCATGCGTAAGTTGTCATGGCCGTTTATAATCTAATGTAAGAAATAGATGATCTTCAACATCCAGCAAAGGAAAGTTATAATTTCAAAGCAATATTCAGAGATAGCCACGTTATTAGCCTTCTTGGAGAAAAATATCTGGGTATATAACATGACATTATGCAGTGCAGTAATAGAATGCCTAAAAGGTGCTGTGAGCATTGCAGAACTTGGGTGTCTCTGCTGAATCAGACTTCTGAAAAATATTACTGTGCCTTTCTTAGTATTGACCGTGTGTACTCTTTAACGTGTATTCACCTCGCTAATTGAGAGAGATCCTTATTGTTTCTTGTTGTGCTATGGTCCAAGTAACGCTGACAAAGTAACACAGAAGTTACCAGTCCTGTATAATTTTATTCTTCAAATGCCTTTTATAGATAGTGAGGTAAGATTTACCAGCAGTTTCAAAAGATGTTTAAGGCAGGCAGTAGGCATACTAGAAAAGCCATAAAAATAAAAACACATGAACAGAGGTCTGCACACTTGTCTGGAGTAAAAGTTATAAGCAGTGGAGTAGCTATATAGTTGGATGATTTAGAATATTTTAAACCTCAGCAGAGCTCTGTTCTTTTCTCTCCCTCTCTCCTGTGGTCCTGTGTCTATCTACCATGTGTTCACTTCAGCAGGAGATCTGTCACCACTGGAGTCTGACCATAACTAGGATAGCCTGAGGCAGAAAATAGGCTATAATTTAGCACAAATCCATAGCCCCGCTGCTACACCACCTCCTATAGACAATATCCTATTGGTGCAAGCTGCCACTGAGCAGCAACTGCGGTTTGGTATTTGTGCAGAAGAATTCAAGCAAATTGAAATGGTTAGTGAGTACTTAGTTGATTTTTACTGGAAGTAGTTATTAATGTGCTGAGAACCTAGAACTGCTGTTCTCCTGTTTAAGAGCATTACAGTTTCTCAAGTCCTACATAGTTTGTACAAGGGAGAGCCACTCCCCAGTGATGCAAAGTTAATAATCAGCACATATTTGAATAACTCTGGAATAACACCTTTGGGTGAACTATGAGTGCAGTGAAGTGCTTGAAGCATTTTCAGAATTATTTAGTTATTATACAAGTTGTGCTGTTCCCTTAATTTAGGACTTCTGGTGTTGAGCACGCTTAATGCATCAGATTTTTTCTACAGCCAGTAATGCTCAGTTTAGTGCTACCAAAACAGAACATTTTGCGAATGAGCAGCAGCCTTCAGACACTACAAATCCAGATTTCCTACCCCCGTGGATACTGAATAGAACTCCAACATACATGGTTGCATTTTATGTGTACATGTATCAGTTTCATCATGTCATCTGTGGTTTTCCTCATATTATAAGTTGATGAAGTAAAAATGAAAAAAGAATAGCAAAGAAGTTGAGGCAGATTTAATGTCTTGGAGATTTTTTCAGTGATGTTTTTAATGTCAGCAGGCATGGTGTAATTTAATTTTCAGAGGAATCTCAGTTTCAAAGCACCTGATTAGGCATCTTGAAGAAGCAGCCACTCTCTCAAAGCACAGAGAATGAATATTACAGATACTCTTCTAAAGAGAGAAACCCCTGGATTGCCAAAAATAAATCACTTTGAAGGATTCAAACCCCCTTGGGTAGCCATCCAAAACCAGAACCCAGTAATTTAGATCTTACATTGCAGACCTGCCCTTCTTTGCACTTTAAAAAGAAGAGTCAGAGATTTAATTGCTTTAATGCAGCTGTGGGAAATTTATCTTTTGTTGCTATTGTTAATAAAATGAACTTCAAGAAATGCCATAAAAGAGGGGGATTTTTGGCATTGGACATAAAACTCCAACATGTGCACTATGTCATTAAAACATGTCCTGTTGGGTGGGTGGGACCACAGTATTTTCTGAGCCTCATGGTACTGTAAAAAGTATCTTTCTGCAAGTGTGACTGTACCTTGTTTGCACTGCAGAAGAAACTTGATTTTCTTTTATTTAAGCATTTGAATGCTTAATAAAATGTCAGAAGTTGGAACACAGCACATTAAATCAGCTCATCATACTTCATTCCTCTCTTTGAGCGCTAGTTGCAGGTCAGGGCTGTATCAGCTCCATTACTGATCCAGGTTACATGACCTGGGCACATTACACTTGTGAAAAGAGTTTGTTTCCTGGAAAAAGAGGATGCAGACTACATCTTATTATCTCTGCCCTGGACCTATTGCCTCCTTCCTAAAATCAATCATCTTTAGGCACAAATATAGCACATACTCTGGGGCATTTTGTAGTGTTTATTTTAATCTGTTTGTTACCAATTCCATTCACAATTTGTTTTCAACCTGCTATGAAGAGCTTACACTGTCGAATCAGGAGTTTTACTAAAAAGGGCTTTAGTTACGTGAACATTATATTCAACTGTTTGAAGGACAAAATCAAGGTCAAAAGAGACTCGGTGATTAAACAACAAAAAGTATGTTCGAATCATATTAAGGGACATTTCCAATGCAGCACCTAAGGATTTAGCTACATGACTTAAATTTTTGTGCCAGGAGGCTTCTGGACAAAATCCTGTTCTTGCTGTGAGGAGCTAGATCAAAAACAGGATGAAGAGCTATTTGGTTTACTTTTGAAACAGGAAAAGTAATGGTTGGCTTGCAAGTTTGGCCTGAAGTCTAGATTTTCTGTTGATATAGATGCAGGCCAGGCTGCTCTTCCAAGTGGGATCTTAGGGATGTGGTTCACTAAATACTCCCAAGTTTGCCTTCTTTGCAGCTAAAGACAGTCGCTGTCCAGTCTTTCATCTGTTTGCTTTTCAGGAGGTGCATGATGTCTGTACAATGTTCTGGTGAGGTTTGCTGTGATTTATGGTGGTACCAGTTGGTTGATCTCTGCAGCATCTGTTACCAGTTCTCAAGCTTTTTTACTCAATTGTTTCCTCCCAACTCGCTATTTTATGAGGGCAACTCTGAGCTTTTCCAACATCAGACACTCCCCCAAGGAGTTTCTGTTCTTAGGGCAGGAGTTGGGGAAAGAAATGCACACTTGGGATGAGGTCTGTTTTTTTTGACTGTGTGCTCACAGCATACTCTATTGTTCTTTGCAGTTAGGAAACTGTATTTAGTTTCATACAGTGAGGATATTACTGGTGCTTCCTAGGTAAACTTAGGAAGTATGGCTTAGATGAGTGGACAGTGAGGTGGATTGAGAAGTGGCTGAATGATAGTGGTGATCAGTGGCACAGAGTCTAGTTGGAGGCCTGTAGCTAGTGGTGTTCCCCAGGGGTCAGTACGGGGTCCAGTCTTGTTCAAGATATTAATCAACGACCGGGGTGAAGGGACAGAGTGTACTCTCAGCACGTTTTCTGGTAATACAAAACTAGGAGAAGTGGCTGATGCACCAGAAGGCTGTGCTGCCGTTCAGAGAGACCTGGACAGGCTGGAGAGTTGAGCAAAGGGGAACCTAATGAAGTTCAACAAGGGCAAGTGTAAGGTCCTGCACCTGGAGAGNAAGGTTCTCTTCCCCCTCTACTCTGCCCTTGTGAGGACACATCTGGAATACTGTGTCCCGTTCTGGGCTCCCCAGTTCAACAGAGACAGGGAACTACTGGAAAGAGTCCAATGGAGGGCTACAAAGATGATTAGGGAACTGGATTGTCTCTCGTATGAGGAAAGGCTGAGAGACCTGGGGCTGTTTAGCCAGGAGAAGAGAAGACTGAGAGAGGATCTTATCCATGGTTATAAATATCTGAAGGGCAGGTGTCAAGAGGATGGGGCCAGACTCTTTTCAGTGATGCACAGTGATAGAACAAGGGGCAAGAGGCACAAACTGGAACACAGGAAGTTCCACCTAAATGTAAGGAAGAACAGGCTGTGCAGAGAGGTTGTGGAGTCTCCTTCTCTGGAGACTTTCAAAACCCACTTGGATGCAATCCTGGGCAACCTGCTCTAGGTGAACTTGCTTTAGCAGGGAGAGTGGACTAGATGATCTCCAGAGGTCCCTTCTAACCCCTACAATTCTGTGATTTCCTTTGAAGGATGAAAAAATCATACAGAAACACAGAAAACTGGGTCAGAGATACTAATTTAAGCACATCTGCATTTAAAAAGTCAGCTTTCCTGGTAGGTCTTGCAACATGCCTGGCAACTGCAAAAATGAGCTTGCATACAGTGCTGTGTCCCAGGTGGTGTGTGCTCCTAGGTGGTACTGCAAAGGTGTTGTTGTGTATTTTCATTAGCAGTTTATCATTCTTGTTAAAGGACATTTCAGGCGCTCTGAAATGAATGCTTTGTGTCTCAGTTCGCGTTCTGTGAATACTGGCCACTCCAAAACAGACAAAACTCTGAAATGTTACCTTGTGCAGCTGTGGCTTGCCCCTGCCGGTGGGAAATGCGATGCAGGAGAGTATCATTGCTGTTACTACTATTGTCACATTTAACTGCTAGTACAGTAGGACTGATTGGACTTCAGGAAAGGAATATATTTGTTATAATCCACATGAATGGTTCCCCTCTATCAACAGCACTCAAGGTGCAGGCAAGTGAATGTGCTGCTTGTGGCTGTAGGGCAGGTGAAGGAGAGCTTTTGCTCTTGTAGTGGGGTAGCTGCTTGCTTTACAGGGAAAGAGTATTTACCCTCTGACCGTCCAGCTGTGTATAGAGCAGTGTTTGCTTTCAGTAACGTCAGTGAGAGGTACAGTTGAGCAGGAAAATGGTGCACTGAGTGACTTTTCCATAGACTGCTGCTTGCCAACCTGGATTATGTTTTAAAATTTCAATTTTTCCCATTACATTGTCAAGTCTGCAAGAAATTCACCATTTCCATTATTTCCACAAGCTTCACTTGCACTTACTGGGTGAAGTTTGAATCTGCAGGATCAGATCAAAGCAACTCCTTTTGACCATCCAAATTATAAACACACTGACTGTGATGCATTATTTTAAAATGGCCTGTTAAAATTTAAAAGGATTTCCAATATTTCTAATAATTCCCTAAAACAGTCTCAGGACATCTGTTAAAGTATTGCATTTCCTTAAAGACAGCACTGGTTGGTATTGTTTCGGCTGCAAATTAAGGTTGTCAGTCAAAGTGCTTTTCCTGGTTTAGTCTCTGATCTAGGAGTTTTTAGCATCTCTTCCACAGTGAGCCAAAGAAAGACAGCTAGTGTGCTTTTAGGGGGTTTTTTTGCCCTTTGTTTAACCTAGCAAACAATCAGCCAATAACTTTTGTGAAGACTTACATGTTTTAACGGATACCTCACTGTTTAGTGAGGAACAAGCTATACTGTTTTGACATATTTTTGCACTTTTCTTGTTCTTTATTCTGCAATTCATGTTCAATGTTTTATATATTATCTGTGGCAACTTCTTTTGTGTGTCCACAAACATTTGCATTATTGCTAAGCCGTTGGGTCTGCTAATGAGAGGCTGGAGTAAGAGGCAGAATGATGTATTTACTAGGAAGGATTTCTTGCAGAAATAAATAGTAGATTCATGGTGGTCTGGAAGTAGATAACTGACCCAAAGTGTCCTTAAAAGATCCCAGCCTCACCTGCCCCTAGGAATGGATCTGCAGCCCAAGCAGGATGGGATCCTTCATCAGTGTCCTGCAAGGACAATGCTTGAAATAAATCAGAAGCAAACAGGAAAATGTGCAGGAGGGAAAAAAATGCATCTACTCTCACAGTTGTCTCTACCTCGGTTTCTCCAGCCAAATGATCAAATGAACCACTGGAAAGAAACAGTAATGTAAAATAACGTAAAATAGCGTCAGGAAGGAGGTGACCGCTCATTTAATTTGCAAGGCGGTAATTCAATGCAGTGCAAATGCAATGGGGTGGCTAAGATGGATGTGACCTGGGACTCCGCTAACACAACACAGTTAGTAGAGGGTTGTTGTAAAAAGGTTGAAGTTGTAACAGCTGAGTCTGGTCATAAAGGCAGTGGCAGCATGTGGGCTGGGAGCAGCGTCTGCTCTTGTGAAGAGCGATGCAGGGAAACCTTGTCATGTTTGTGATGAGAGGAAGAAGAACAAATGACAAAGAGATTTCTCAGTACATCTGATAGCATGCAGACAGTAAAATATATTGGGTTGCTGTGTGATCAGCGATATCAGATGTATTTTATCTCACGCGTACTTTTCTGAAGAATCGGGTTGAACCTTTTGGAGAGAAACAGGTAGACAAAGAGAAAAAGATTATTTTCCGTACTTTTCTGAACCTGAAAGAATACTTAATCCAGTTTTCCATTCAATTCCATTTTATTTGCCTGAATCCCAAGAGTAAAATATGTATGTATTTTTAATATTATTTATCTGGAAATGTTCAGAACTGGATTGCTGCATATTATACTTCAGAAATGTGGTGTGTCTCATACTTATAGTGTTATAATTAGAGTCAGGTGTGCTTGTTTATTGCACGCTGATATTCTAACTCTAGATTTATCAAGTATTAATGACAGTTTATGAGAATATTACTTCACTACATATTTTCTTTTATTGTGCTGATGATGACATATTGATTTCTATTTCCACTTACTCATGTGCTTACACACATACTTAATTTTGTGTCATGATAACATGAAAGTGTAAGAGAAATGAAAGGTTTTGACTTTTCAGTTATAATTTCTAACTGTTTTAAGAATTTTTTTTAATGCTTTAGTTATTTTTTTTCTGTGTGATTGAAGGAAGCTGGCATCATCACCAAGCTTGCAATGGAGGAAGTGTTTTTTAAATGTTCAGTGTGTAAAAGATGTCAGTGCTGTTATCTTTGTAAACAGAAGATGATGGACAGAAAATTTGCAGAATGTTCTGCAAAAGGGAGTAATTTTTTCATCTCTTTTTCATTTCTTAATGGAAGAAGAATTATGGAAATGAGAGCGGGCATTGCATTAAGTGCTCGAAATGTTCCTTCCCTGCAGACCAATAAAAACATAACACTTCCATTAGGAAAATTTAGGTTTTTGAAGGCTGCATGAATCTGAGCCCTGAATCAGTGAATGAGATGACTATGCTAGGTTAAGCGTTTCAAGGTCTGATTATGTATTTTAAGTTTTTTGTCGGTGGATACCAGCTCTTAGCTTGTCTTGTAAGACTTCTTCAGATCAACTTTTTCTTTGACTCTTACTGTATTAACCACTTTTCTTATCTTGTAGTACTTCTGTAGTGCAATCTCCTGTTATGCAGATCAGTAACAGAGTTTCAAAGCCATGGGAATTGAATTTTTCCTACCTGAATTTGGACTACAAGGTTTCTTGGCCTTTTCAAAACACTATAGTTACTTGCATAACTCCATAAACAAAAGTCAAATAGTGTAAGTAAAAAATATGACCTTTCTGCTCTTCATTATGATGTGTTTATGGTGATTATAGTCTCAGCTATGACTATAGATTATGCAGATTGTAGCTATATGCCTTTAAAAATAACCTTCATCTGCAAATGTGAGCTGAAAATGTAGCAGTAAACTGCTATCTCTCGGGGTGTTCAAATTAGTTCCCTGATCAGGGCTGTGGAGAATTAATACCAGAGAAAGTGGATATTCAAGTGAAGCCATCTTTCTTTTCTGTGCTGATAACCATAATCGACATTAATTTTTAGGTTCTAGAAGATCACAAATAAAAATTAATTTTAAAACCCCAAATCATTACCGGTCACTACCACTGCTCCTTAATTCTAACTCACTTATTATATTTCATTTTCATATACTATATTACTTAAGCTGTCAAACACATCACAAAGGTATATAAGGATGATTTGTCCTCATTTAGTGTCGAGGAGACAGTGACACCAAGAGCTTCTGAAACTTTTCCAAGGTCTAGAAATGAATTAGTGTAATTCTTTCTTTTTATTGTTTTTATGTAGTTGTAAATAGTCTGAACTGAGCCATAGTGGTCAAGTTATAATTGATCAAATAAATCCCATTTCCCCCTTTTTTAGCTGAAGGGCTAACCCCATGGGTGCATGCAGCATAAATAGTTAAGGCGACAAGTGTCATTATTGTGCATATTTGGTCACATGTGAGGCTGGTTTTGTTTTAGTTTTTTAAGGTTTTTTTTTCTGCAGTACTGCTGGGAATCATTCTTCAAGTGTTCCTTGAATCTCCAGTCCATCACAGGTCTACCATGAGTACATGTCTGTGCTCCTGTTATGTTTTATATGCAGACAACCTAGTCCTTCTGCCGTGATCAAGAAAGATGACATCTATGCAAACATGAGTTATGTTCCTTATGAATTCAGGAGGCAAGAACATGCAGGACCTACATGATCTACTAATCCCCATCCTGATTATTCATTCCTAATTGAAATATTTTGAAACATTGGAAAAAGACTTTGGTGGAGGAAGCACATGGACATAACATTTTCAACTCCTTGCTGATTTTCTTGCTATTTTATCCCCTCTACCAATCCTGTGGCTTTAGTGAATTTAATGAATTTAATCAGCTGCCTGCTTTACACTTTATGAAGAGATACTGGCAGTGAATTTCCACCTCACATATCAGAGTTCTGGCTGATTTGAGTTGGGGTCACCCTGTGCTAGTGCTGTAGGTGTCTAATAGCCCCAGAGAAGCCAACCGTGTGGACTGGAGCTGCCTGTAGAAAACACAAGTTCCCGAGTGTCTTGAATATGTTTACACACAGAAGGAGCCAGATGGTTTTCTCTGTGGGTTTTCTTTGGCTTCACTCTGCAGGAGGAATACCTGAGATGGATGCTGCCAGGTAGCTGTGTGGCTCCTGTGTGTTAACAGCTGCTCTAGCTCTTCTCTCAGAGGTATATTTAAAGCATAAAAATTAAAAAGGGGTAGAAATCTGTGTGGTCAATTGAGGAGTGGGGAAGACTTCATGTCTTCTGTATCTCCAGATCTGATGGGATGGATCTGGTCCCAAGCTGGCATCCCAGTCTGAAATGTGATGGTGGTACGTGCCAGGTGGTTCATATGTGCTTTGAGATCAAAGACACTTTCTACATATTAATAAGTTTTTGTCACTCACAGCCCTTGGGCATGGCTCACTCACATGGTGGTGTGGTAGGCACAGTCACCCATTGGAGTCATTTGAAACTGTGTGTAATATTGCAGATTTGGCTCTGAAATGCATTCCTGCAGTTAGCCACCCTCCCAAAACACCATGACCTTTGGGAAGCTTAGGTCAGGTCTTGTATCTCCTGCACATTTTAAAACAACAGGTTGGTTGGCTTATACTGGCAAAAAATCTAACCATCCCTAAAACAAAGCTAGTTTCCAGGACATTATCTAGGCCAAACAGAGGTGTAGACTATGGTTTTATCCTGGACAATAAAAATTAATGTGAGGTAGCCTGCACCTCAATCAGTGCAAAAGCTCCAGGTGTCTCAAGCAGGCAGGTCTTGGGAAGCCATCCCATCTCATGTGCTTGCTCTCGTGGTCTTGTTCCAGGGCAACCCACTGTACTTCCAGTCTGCCAGAAACGTGACAGTGAACATCCTCAATGAGAAGACTAAAGTCCTTACTCGCCTTGTAACAGGTAAGGAGGGGGAAAGTCCGCATGGAAGAATTAAGAAGGGATGAAAGTGAATGTGTTGTGGGATGCTGTGCTGGCTTTGGACAGCACACAGGAGGGGAGCCCAGATGCCTTGTGAAGTACAAATGAAAACTTCACCCCACCTTGTAGAAACAAAGGTAGAGACATGAAAGCCATGCTGGAGAGGCAGCTGGCTGGTGCTTTTTGATAACGGAGCAGGCCATCGTTTTCATTTGAAAGCCAAGCCAATCCAGAGACAGAAAGGTTAGTTGTACAACTTCAGGGTCAAGAAGAACATATGCAGGCTGACATGTCTGTTGTAACAAGCACAGGCTTTTCCTGAGACTTTTAACTTGCCTGACATCTTGGGAACTCTGCAGATTTATTGTGGCTGGGTTGGGATGCTTTGGAATTTAAAGCACTCTGTGCCCGTCTGCTGATGAAGAACACTCTTGTGCTCCCAAGCATGAGTGTGTTTGATGGGGAAATGGGTGTTTCATAAATCCCCAGGCTGCACAGCAGCCTTTGAATGAATGCATGTGTAATTTGGGTTGAAAGAGCCTAATGCATTAGAGATGGTAATATAACAAATATATGTGATACAGGGTATGTATATATTTATTTATTGAGATTTATTAGGGACTGGGAGAAGTATTACTGTGTGGCAGAGCCAGTAATCCATAAACATGTTGTTTCTATGTAAGACCGAGTTGTTTGGTTGCTTATATAACATCTTGCCCTCTAGTCACAGTATTAAATAATTAAATATGCAGCTTCAGTAAGCAATGATTTAAGCAGCGCACATGAAAATTGCCTGGAGGAAAGAAATAAATTCAACACCAAGCTCCCTGATTCTCACATTCACAATGAACCTGTTTAGCTTGTTGGTCCTCCATATATTTTCAAGAGGGTATTTGGTTCACATAAGCACTTCCATCTCACAAGAACTTGGGAGGACACAGTCAGTGACATCTCCCAACGTGATGTTCACGTTATTGGGCTTGTTGCTGTGTTCAGCAGCAGCTTTGGCTTCAGAGGGGAGTGAAGACATCCCACGTAATGCACGCTGCAGTGATGAGAGCAAGATACAAACCAAACTTAAAGCTTGAAAGTACTGGATGTTCTTGGAATGGCTGCAAGACTTCTGTTTCCAGGGTTCTCAGCATAGCCTCACTTTTATGTAGTGCAAGTCATGCACACAATTCTTTACATGACCTAATGCCAGTACAGATGACCTGTGAAGGCAAATGCAGGTATAGATGGAGTTAGAAATGGCCTATAAGAAAATATTGGCTTTCAGGTCTTACGTCTCTTGTCTGTCGAGAAATGAGCCCAGTCATGAAGATGGCTAGAGTTAATGCAAAGTCTAATCACCTGCCTCATGCAGTACCATATTCTAGAAAGGCTGTGGCTTGGACTGAGTTGTGCAGGGCTGTCAGATGATGATTTGTCTGAAGTTTAGCCTGGGTCAGTAACCAAAGGGTCTGCTCTTTGTAGCCTTTGAGCCACAGACCTGCACAGAATTGCTATTCAGGCAGCTGATGTTTATCAGGCTCCACAAAACGCATTGCCAGAGGCTTTCCAGCACTGCGGTGCACAGCAGGCTGCAGGAGAAGCAGCAGAATTGAAATAAGAGCTACGAAGGAAAGTTGTACTCATCTAAAAACTTTCTGAAATGTGCGAGACCTTGCTGTTGTCTTGGCCTGCACATGGTTGAAATGATCTAAAAGAAAACATTTGCTCCTCTGGTGGTATTTGTCTTTTCCTGATTGGACTGCGCATGACACTGATACTATTTTAATCCAGGTTTATTTAACAGGCAGAAAAACAGGAATCTTTCACACCACAGCAACAGTCCAAGCTAAATAGGCTCAAGAACTCTTGACACCTGCACCAATATTCTCAAAACATAGCTGGGTATGTTCATTGCTATTTCACCTGTGGGTCTGTCTTTTTGTAAAAATTTCCCAGCTATGCCAAGTTTAATGGTGATTTTATGATGTACATAAGTGTTAACAAAAACATAAATAGAAATAGTTGAGGGATTGTTATTTGGGTAGAAAACAGTGCCCTTTTCTAAGGAGAGGTCACCCTCTGAAAAGCACAGACCTCCCTGTTTGATGTGTCAGTTGCAGGTTGTATCTGCAAAGCTATTAGAATAATTGTAGCAGATGGGTTTATTAAATGTATGAAACTACTATGTGATTTTCTTATATATTTCTAAATATAAGAAAATTTCTTTAGTGCTAATATCTTTAGCACTATAAGGTTGTGCTAAATCTCTTCTTCCCTCTAGGTCCCCAAGCAGTGGAAGCACACAGCCAAAAATTTGAGGTGAAAACCCTCTCTGGAAAGTTGTTGTTTTCTGCAGATGACAACGAAGTGGTGGTTGGAGCAGAGAGATTGAGAGTTTTAGGTAAAAGATTATTCACTAAATCACTGTTTTAAGATGCACCTCTTCAAATTTTAGTTTTGCCTGACTTTTCTTTATGCTGGCAGAAAACTTCTTTTGGAGCTAAAACCTTTTGCTGTCTTTATCGCTTTGAATCTTCCCCAAGCACATAATGCCCAGGAGTTTCTATCTGAGGGGTTTCTTAACTTGCAAAATATGTTATTTCCCCTTCAGAAAAAACCCTCTTGGAAGTGGTTTGTCTGTCTGGCTCAGTGGAGTATCTTTAAAACCAGCTTTGGAAACTGGGTTTTGGGTCTGGGATGAAGGACAGTGATGGGTCACTCTCCAGATGTTTCCAAGGCTTCAGTTACTGGGTGTAAGGAAACCTCAGGCATCATGTTTTTGATCGCACCACTTTCAACAGCTCCTCCTTCGTTCTAAAGCAAGCACCAAGGAGGAGACCTACAGTGAAAAAGTCAACATGAATTAGGAACCAACATTAATTCTCTGAAGAGTATGGTGGCCTTCATATTAACTTATCTTTCCTTAGCCACATGCAAGAGCATGCTTTGCGTCTCTGAGCTGTCTTCAGCTACGTTTTGGGCAAGGTTAAGTGTCCTGTGCACAGGAAGAGATGCCAACCTTACCAATGCCACCACTTCCCCATCTGCCTTTCAAGACAGACAAAGCAGCTTGAGCAATCTCTCCTTTGGCCTGTGCTGGATCTGCCTCCCCAGCTGTCCTGCCTGCTAGACTTTACATCCATAGTTCCTAATCAAATCTGGGGATACACTTTGGGTTTGGGGCGTGGAAATTGTTTGTTGTTTGTTTGGATGGTTGGTTTTTTTCAATTAGTGAAAATAAACAGTTATGGTAATTGTAAAATTTTAAAATTTATTTGATAGTTATACGAATTAATCTCTTAGGAACTGTAATTCTCTTGCTCTCCAGTTCAATCCATGCTCTTTGATTAGTGTAAGATTTGCTCATGAATGTTGCCACGTAGGGCCAGACTGGGCAGCTCAGTATTGCTAACAGTCACATAAGAGTGCCATTGATCTCTGTGGATTCACAGGTACCTGTTTTCTATTGGCTTGATTTGGATGCATCTGTTCACTCCAAATTGGTCTTTACTTCTCTAGTCGGCTCCTAAAACCAGAACGATCAATGAAGGAGCTTAGAATAATATGTAGTATTTTTAATTATTATTATTTCTACATATTAAATAGCGTATTATTAGTATATTGTGTTTAATCTAAAGGAGCTTAAAATGAGTGCCTCAGAGTCTATAATGAGTGGGACTTTGTATCAAACTCTTAATATATTTTGTTACCTGATGTCATGCTGTTATAGAGAGTGTCTGTTTGTAGACAGGCCACATGTAGCTCTTTGCAGGTCACTGTTGCTACATACTGGACTAGTTCAGTCACCAGCTATACAAAGTTATATGAGTTTTATAGGATAAATGTTGAACTTCACAAAATTAACAGCATCTTTTTTAGCTTAAGACTTTGAAAAAGGCCATTCAAAATTCTTGAAGTGTTACAGAGCTGGAGAACATTTGTCAGAACCCAAGTTCTATCACAAATCTCCCTTCACACTGCACCTTTCAGAGCTAATTAATTCTATAGTCTTTGTGCAGGATAGCCAGGAAGCAAAAATTTTAAAGTGTTTTCTTGGAGACCTTAAAATGAGAGAGATGTATATCGTTGGTTCTTCAAAAAAAAAAAAAAAAACAGAAACTTTTCCTTACAACTTGCAAGCACTCTTTTTAAGATTACATACTTCCAAAAATACTGCTTTTTATTTACTTCATACTTTGGAGAAACCGGCAATTATTTTTGATAGTTATTTTGAGTTTCTGCCTTGTTTTAGTATCCAGGATAACCAACATCAAAAATACTGCTTACCACTGTAGTGCGCTTTGCATTTTTATCTGCAACTGAGCCCTTCTTGGAGCTTATTTGACTTATGCAGATCTATCAATAAAAGAAAAGGTAGAACAATACCACTAGTGATGTTACATGTCAAGTATTTCAATGACCTTGAGCTGAAATGCTTTCAGAGTTCATGCTTGGCTTTGTTTTTCTCCAGCTTTGCTTCCCCAATCTAATTTTATCTCCAAAAGTGTTTGCCATGGCTGTTTGCCATGCTGGGAAGTGTTATACCATATGTTCGCATTTCTTCCAGTGTTTTTGTCTGCACTTGAGGCTAGTCCAACTTGTAGTACACAGACAAATTCCTTTGATCATTTTTTCTGGTGTTTGGGATCTCAGGTGCTGTTGCTATGTGTCTGCTGACACCTATCTACACTATGTAAATAATCTCAACTTGTTCTTGTTATTGCTGAACATGAACTTGTTGTAGAAGGAAGTGTATGTCTGCAATCTGGCATGAAAGTCATCTCACAGGAGTTTGAGCAGCAGTTATTGGGCTTGTGGCTAGCTTTTAATCTTGTTAATGATAATTGCTTTTTTTATTTGTACGCTCTTCAAAGTTGATTCTGAAAGTTTGTTCTACAAGGTAATGCTGAAGTCTCATTATGAGAAAAGAGGTGCTTTCCTGTTTTGAAATTGACTCTGCTCTGGGTAGCTAAAGGATTTTTCAACATTAGCAAGGCATTTAAAAAGGGAGGAATACGCAGAATTATGGATAAAAAACAAATACAAGTAGGGCATGTGCAGCATTTGATGGTGCTTCAAAAAGTTGCACAGCAGGGGTAGTGCAGATTACCAAATGAAAATGCTTTTCATTTTCATTGTATTTTGGGGAGTTATTTCTGATTTATAACCATTAAGGGATACAGAAAGACAGAGCTGGTCTCCTCTGCTTTTCATGCATGTTCTAATTTGGAGTTCTTCAATGATTTTGTTTGGTTTAGTAAATCCAGTCAAACCTGTCATCATAGGAGAGATTGGAGGATAAAGGGAACATCTGTTTGAGGACAAGGGCAGCCCTCTGAGCCCTTTGGCCATGCTCAGCTTTGATAACATCTACACAACCTTTTACAGACAAAAGCGGAAGTTCCCTCTGCCTTGTTGAGAGCAAGCCGGGAGCTCAGCAGCTGCACTGATCCAGATGATTCAGAAGGAGATCATGTTTGCCTGCAAAAAGTCATGTAGAAACGGAGCCTTTTGTGAAGTATCATCTGCCCTTTTTCTTCCAAGCTCATCTGCCAGTGCCAGCAGTTGCCCAGCTATCTCCTCCACTCTTGTGGTAGGATCCGGTGGCAGCACATCCTCACTGTTAGCACCCCTTTCTTTTACAAATTTCACTCCTATAGTATCTGAGCACCTCGTGGCCCTTTAAAATCTACTGCAGCACATCTCAGAGCCATTCTCATTTATCAGAACCGTTACTCTGGTTTTGCAAGGCTTAGATTTTGAAAGCAAAATCTGCCACTTCTCTTCCCACTAAACAGCACCATGGCGCTGCTTCTGGGGTGAAGTGCAAGCCTTCCCTGTGCTGGCTGTTGCCACGGTCAGCAGTGCACTTTGGCAAACTCTACATAGACTCAAACTAATGCCTCACTAGATGGCCCCTGTGGGCTCATAAACACTGACAGTCTGCGTTATGGGAGATAAATGAGCTGGTCCTAATTGAATTCGTATGTGGTACGTCATACGGCGCTTCCCTTTTCCACCTCCTCCCTCCTGAAATGAAACACATTCAGACCATTTGAAAAATGGTGCATGAGGAATACTCTTTAGTTAAAAGAGCATTAAAAATAACTTTGATATATATTAATTACCAATTTCATTTAATAGCATATTGAACATTACAGCATTTATAAACAAAAGACAATCATAAAACATTATTCTGACTGTTAATTAGATCTATTTATTCTCCAGATTAGTTTTTAAATATGCCCTCTAGATGCCACTTGATACTAATTAACAGAGTTACGTTATTATCTCTATAGAAAAGCATTTTTAATTAAATTTAAAGCAATTTAAATTAGCATGAGTTTTTACAGAAATTAAACTCTGGTCAGATGCTTAATTTAGCCTTATAAGACAACATCTGATGACATGCCAGTGTCAGTTCTCCCAAGGGCCTTGACATCTTTTTTGGAGATTATTTTTTGAAGTTTGCTTTCAGGGAAACTTGCCAGTATAGTCTGGTGTTTAATATTTATGATGGATTTAACCTTTCTTTTTTTTAAGACTAAATATTGATGGGAATCCATATACGTTGCAGTGAGCTGAGATAAAAATGCAAAAGACACCTTCCTGCAGCTTACTGCAGAAGTCCCTGGTTTTGAGTGGTTGAGGAAAGTTAGCATGGAAGGTAGGATTGCATGGGGTCGATGCTGTCCCATTACAAATCAACCGCACTTTTTAACTCCTCTTAAGATTACCATTTTACTTTGCAATAAGGATAGGATTAATCATAAAACCTCAAAGTCCCTTTTCTGTAATAGAAGAATACAGGGATTGCTCCCAGATTGCTCCCACTCTGTCCCCCAGGAAAATGTGCCTCTCCCTTAGACATTTATCCTGCCATAGCATAGTCTTTTCTTCTAATATAGCTTAATGGTAAAAATTTGGCTAAAGCCTTTTCCTGTGGCAAACTCTAACTAAAATAGATGTATTCAGAGCAGGGTAGGATGCCTTTCATCTCCCAGTATAAACACTGCAAGAGATGTGTGACCCACCCTCCACACATTGCAGTTCTCTCCAGCACCATGGCTGGCTAAGACGTGCCTTTGATCTTGCCAACCCCTTGCATGCCCTCCTTTCAAATAATTAGCCAGTTGCATTATTTCTACCTTGTAGCTTTTTTCCACTGCAGCATGTTCACTCTGGGAGATGAACCATGTGGAGCATGCAAAAGCTGACTGCAGGTTAGACTTTGAGGAAAGTTAGTTTGGGAGCATTTTTTGTTCTAGTTTCTCTCCAGGTGCCTGGGAATGCACCTGAAAAGAGGAGTCAGCTGTTCAAATGTTATTGCAGATTTATTAGTAAGTTTGGAGTAATTAAATCCAAGGCATTTTCCCAGCATTTTATTTATGAGCTGTGTATTAAGGACTGTAGAGTTTTTAGTAGAGGAACACCAATGATAAAAACAACATAGCCCAAGCTTGTAGTCAATTAGATCAGTGCATGATTGTCTTGTAGAAAGGTCTTTTAAATGGGAGAGTTTGTGTTGGGTTTTTTTGTTGTTGGAGGCAGAGGGAGTAATCTACTCTGTATTTGCAGAATACAGAGTGCTGAGTTTCATTGGTAAACTAATATGTCAGCACTAATAAGCTGGTCCCGTTATCTCTAAAACTTCACATCTACAAACATTTTCAGGGAGCCTTGTATTATCTTGATCTGGGAGGAAACTTGCAGACCTGTGGCTGCAATGCTAGCCTGATTAAAGGACTCCGCTCACATTCCCTTAGTATTACAATTTTAGCAGCTTCTTGGCATGTCCTTTCTAGCTTGTGTTTGCTGCAATATTTAAAGCAGAGTAACTCCAGTGAGTGTAAGAGTAGTTATATTTCATTAAAATAATCCGCAAAGCTTTATGACTGGTACCAGTAATTTCAGAGGGTGGTGTAAGCTAGAAATTTAACCACCCCCAGGAATTACCACCCATTTTTCCTGCATGCTCCTTTCTTCAGAAGTGATTATTCATGGGTCAGGACATGCACAGTCACCCTTTTCAGCAGCATTATGATTTCAAAATAGCATTTTGCTGTTTGTGGCAGAGGGAACAACTGTTGTAGCCAAGTGTTGAAATCAGGCCTGATCCAGAGAAGATGGAGATTTCTGGCCTCACCATTGAGTCTGCTGCAACTTTACACCTGAGGATGAATGGCAAGCAGAATCTTTTTTGTGGATTTTGTACATTTTCCTGAAAAATGTGTCCTTAGCACAGGTCTGTAAGTAACTTTTTCAAAGGAGAAGTGGTGCTATGAGACTCATTGCTTAGCAAATTGAAACATTTTCCTACTATTATCCTTTTCCAAAGGCAGCACAAAGCGAGTTGCCACTAACTCAATGATGGCTCAGTGCTGCCAAAACATGGCTCTGGTACCGTGCTGAGGTTCCTCACTCTGCTTCTGGAAGGAAACGCCGTACCATCGGCCTTTGGTCAAAGGCCTTCCCCAGTTCACCCAGTTGCAAATGAGCTCCTGCTTGCTCAGGCTGCTTCAGAGGCACCTTCACGTAGCAATTGTTCCAGAGCTCCTTTCTGTGCTCCCAGCAAGAGAAAAGAGCGCGCCACAACCGTGCTGCTCACAAGGCTTGGACAGGCATTTGACCTTTTGATGAAGATGTATGAACTTCTTCAGGAAGCAGCTATGAATATTCACTACACACTCACTATATGTAATTAAGCAGTAATACTAATGCAGTCCCGGAGCAATTGCCAAGCTGTCGTGTAGTCACTGGTCCTGTGGAAAAGGGACAGAATAAAATGAGGAAGGTAGTGAAATACATTGACAAATGAAGATACCAGGTTTTAGCACTGGCACTAGCAAGACTGGGAACAGCCTCCACTCTCTGTAGCCGTCAGTCATGGCAACAGAGTTTCAGCAAATGTCTTTGCACTCATTGCAGAGTTGTGGTGCTGGAAAAGAATATATGCTTAGCAAAATTAAGGAGCAGCGTGAGGAAAAAAATGCTTCCTATCAGTGATTAAAGCCACAAGCAAATTCTTTTTTTGCTCTCAGTTAGGAATTGCACTATTGCCGTATCAATGGAGAAGTCAGGTGTGAAAAAGTGATTTAATCTGTAACCAGCAGTGGCAATGGATTAAAAAGCTATATAGAAAAAAATTATTTGTTTGAATTGGGTGGGAGTTTTTCCACCAGAGGATGGCGTGGGACTTCTGGATGGTTTCTCCCAAATAAAGTTGGGTTCTTTTTCCCCATTGTATAAGGGAAGAAATTAAAATGACCAGATCTTGAATAAACGTACAATGCTGGAATGAATACTTCTGATTGCTTTGCTGCCTTGAGGGCAATAGGTGTAGTCACTGTTGTCC
The DNA here is from genome assembly GCA_013400335.1 of Eurystomus gularis. NCBI lineage: Eukaryota > Metazoa > Chordata > Aves > Coraciiformes > Coraciidae > Eurystomus > Eurystomus gularis. The sequence goes on along the minus strand of VZZY01022048.1, from coordinate 110,646 downwards.
TTTCCTTCTAATGGCAAATTCAACTAACATTGCCCTCCTTTTCCAAAATCCACTCATTCAGATTGTAATATTGTCTTTTGTTGGAGGGAACAATGTGCGTCGGGAGTGAGATATACTGAGAGGTTTTCCTTATGTTTGCTTTTTCTTCAAAGTATATTCCAGGCAAAAAGGACAGCATTTATGTAAAGTGTATAGGCTTTGAGTCCAGGCTGAAATGTGTGTTCAGATTGTGTTACCTTAATCCTGTTTAAGGAAAAAGAAGAATCATCCAGCATCAGATTAATATTGATTAAATGTCACAAGGATTATGAAAGAAACATACTGTACACTTACCAAACACGGAAATCAAGTTTAAGAATGTGGCAGGTTTATATTTTATTTCCTATCTTACCCAGCCTTCACAGCCTGTTCTGTTTGTAGCTCACATAATATTCTCCTTGATAAATTTCCACTGTGTATTCCTACTTCAGGTGCTCTCCTGAGTTTCTTTGCAACTTTGCACAAGGATGCCAAGAAGAGCTTCAAAGGAATTCAGTGATGACATTGCTATTGTTGAGCTGCAGAAAAAGTGTTGAAGGACCCCAAAACTAGTCAAGAAGGAAATATCTAGAGGTCAGCATAAGTTGTAGCAACCTTTCTTCGTATGTCTATTCTCAGTTTGGATGCAAGACCTTTTGTTCTTTTCTGTTATTCCCTTTACATTTCTCAAGACGTTCAACCACTGAAGCTAGGCTGTTGAAGACCAATGTATGTCTCTAGACACAGATATCACTATTGACCCACATGCTCATCTTAGAGCTTGTGGCTTTTCGTATTGTTTGCAAGTTTTCCAGCTTAAAGCCAGGTTCCATTTATTTCTTGGGACTATGAGTCAGATAACTGCTTCTCCTCCACCCAGTAGAGCCAGCAGTGCTGGAGTCACAAGAAGTTCCTGCCTGGCCTAATTCACAACCCACAGCCCAGTGCCTAAGGGTTGACTCACTCCTTACGTGCATAAAATGCCAAGACCAACATCTAAAAGATTCTAAATAAATTATACTACATTTTTATTGTAAAAAAACGTTGTTGATGCTGCACATGATTTCATTACATAGATTGCCCTTAAAAGAGCAGCTTTCCAACACTTTGACAATGAAGGCAGGCAGACAGACAGACTTCTGTGATGAACTATTTTTATAGTATCCTAGAAAGAAACATGAATGAAGCTTTATGGCTTTTGTTCAGCATGCTGGCTTAACCTAGCCAAACTATTATTGTTGGGCCCTGAGATGGAGCTCTTATTGAGTACAGATTTGATGGGATTCAAGGGGAGCAACAGCAATTACTATGCTCATCCATTTTAAAACATAAATTAAGAATGAATAAGGCTTTTAAAGCTAGGAATTTAAAGAAGCAGGCACAAATCATTTCTACCTGTATTGTATCGGATTTACTTCCTGCACATCTGTTTGCACAGACACCTTTCTGAGACTATCGCATATTACCCTGATGAGACCTACAGAGGGGAGAACCTCATCAAACGGGTGTTTTCAGGAACAAATTGCTGAATGTGTCCTGATCAATAGTAGCGGGAATAGAGGTAGTTTATGGAGATGACCAGCAGGCTGTGCATTGCCACTTGACTTTAGCTATAAAAAAATTATAGCAAATCCTTCTTCTTCTCCCCTCGTTTGCACAGTATTACATTAAGGCACAGCACTAAAGAGAAGATACACTTAAGCCAACTCAATCACCACTTTCGTTACAGGACTCTGAAACCCCAGTTTTATTATACAGCAGTGATATGCAACACTAAATGCGTGCTGTTGGTCTGGAATTATTACTAAAAGAATACACAGACTAGGAAAGAAATGTCTTGTCTAGAAAGAAAAGGAAAGTGGGGAGTAGCTAACCAGATGTGTCTGCACCTGAGCGGAAACCTGATTTCTCTCCTTCGCGTTCTATTCACCTCCAAGTGCTGTTCAGCTGATTGCCACCTACCCTTGACAGCAGGAGCATCAATCATTAGTCTAAAAATACCTCTCATCACATTGCATTTGAGCTCTTCTTCTCTTCCTTCCAGATGATAGCAGTAGAAGCCTAGAGCAAGTTTTGTGCAGAGGGAGCAGTATATGATCAGTATTTCACCATGATGGCTGGAGCCTGGTTCTGGCCAGAGGGAGCAGTTATGGCCCTTTGCACCAGGAGAGGTGCCAGGACATCATCATACAGCTTAGGTACTTTCGCAGCACACAGGGAAAGCAAGAGGCGGCTGAACTATCGATGGCCACTTTCCTCTGGGTGGATTTTTGGCTAGTTAAGAAGAATCATGTTCCAGCTGAGATTTGCTCCCTTCTTGGGGCATTTGTAATTCTTCTCTTCCCTACAGAGCTACTGGCATCCAGCCAGTGTTGAGCTCACACTAAACCTTTGCCTTGGTGGGATGTTAATAATCTCCTAGTGTTCTCTCAAAAAGCTCATGAGATTGATCAACCCACGTTTGGATGGAGAGGGCTAATGCTTCAAAAGGCACATGCACATACAGAACATGATGGTTCTGTTTTGTTTCAGTGTGAAACAGAGAAAAAAAATCCACCTTGTTCTATGCTGTCTTGGATTCATGTCATAGAGCAAGATAATTGCCAAAAGGCCAGCCCACTGGCTCTTTTTGTTTCTTTCATGTTGGAAACAGTGAGGGCAGGTTGCTGTGCCAGGCAGGTGCTCTGCAGCAAGAAAGGACAATGTTTTCTTGTGCAAGAGCTGGAGCTGTTCAGGAGCTGCAATAGACCAGTGGCACTGGAGGCTTCTATGGCAGGTGCATAATTGAAAGAAGGAGGTGAGAGGAGATCCAGAAGCTGTATGTCTCTCCAGCAACTCACTTTCAGTGGTCCAAACCACAGCCAGGCTTGTGTGCTGGGTGTGACAGTAGGCTTCTGTGTAACCGCTAGTGCCAGAGAAAATGCAAACCCTTATTTGGTAGACCTGTTCTCATGCAGTCTTTCTTCTGAGTCTCAAATGAAAGAAGAGGAAGAAACAAACAAACAAAAATCCCCAAACCCTGAAATTGAACTGTAAATGTTCCCTTGCCATAGGAGTCTTCTTTTTTTGTTATTGCATAAGTAAGCACGTACAGGGATCTTTGACATTTGTGCCCCTACACCTTTATGCACTAGAAGGGGAAAAAAAAACCCCAACACTCTTTGAGTGAATCTTTATGGTGATTCAAAACACTTCAGGTAGATCCTGCCCTATGCTTTGTAAGTTCCTGACTGATTGTGTGGAATTAAGTTATTGGGCAGAGAATCAGCTAATGGAAACACATTGATGAAATCATTTTTGAGGGACATTAAATAGAACTTAAAATAAAGCTGAAATGGCTTTATGGATTTTTCAGTCAAACTGTTTATGAACATTTATCGGTGGTAAATTACACAGTGTCAGAAGAGAGAATCAGTAGGTATGGCTTTTAATAGAAGTGGCTCTGATATAATACTGTGAGAAGGAATAATTTATTGCCTAGGGGTGTACAGTATAGTATGTTTAAATACAAATTATATGATTGTTTTCTCCTAACTGGCTGTTTGCAGGTAAGTTACCCTTAGCACCAGCAGAGAGTCTCGTAAGATGAAAGAAAATATTTTCAGTACTTTGCAATGAAACAAATTTTGTATTATGCATTTTTCATGGTATATAGCAGATGTTTTAATAACAGATAATTCAGGAGCAGAAGCTGTGTTGTACATTAATAACATTAATTTACATTTGCTTTATACTCAGTAAAGACAGAGGAGGGATATAGTAGCTTTGACTGAGAAGGGAGATTTCAGCAGCTAATTCTTGAATGTTTGGAGCTGTGCATTAATACCATTTATCAAAACCCATTATTCCTCAGGTAGAGGACAGTGAAAATAAGATCAGGGGAGTGCAAGACTCAAAAGCATTTTCTGATCCTACAAATCTTGTCCCCTGTTTTTGGGATATCGCATCTTATAGTTATGAATCTGTTAAGATTGTTTATCCCATCTAATGAAAAAGCTGCTCCCATTTTTGCTTCTCTTTTGACTAGAAAACACTTACTTTTCTTCCCAAATACATTTGAGACCAGTTTATTGCCACTTGCTCTCATGCCAACATGGGCCTAGAGCCAGTAGTTCTTTTTCCTTCATGTTATTTATCCTTCTAATGTATTTATACACAGCATTCGTATCCTTCCTTTGCAGTCATACTGCTAAGCTAAAAAGCCAAGCCCTTCCTGTCTTCTTTTGTGGGACAGACTTTTTCTGTTGTTCGTGCAGTCATGACAGTGTTTCCTCTCTGTACACTTTCCTCACTGGGGATGAGCTGGGGACTACATAATAGTTCAAAGATTCACTGATGGTTCTTAAAATAATGTGATTTTTTCCATGTTCCTGTTGGACTTGCCTCTTGCCTTTCAGTTTAATGCTACATTTGTCTTCCCTTAGGCCCTGTCCTGCTGCCATGAATCATGAGTAGCACTCAGCCTTTATCCAGGGATGTTCCCATCCTGGAAGCATCCAACATGGAGAAAAAATTTTACTACTTTCTAAGCACATGACCTTGGACTTCATAATCTTAAATTTTACCCTCTCTCTCTTCTTCCACTCCCTGAGATCAAACATTTGTTTCTCCATGACATCTCAGTTATCTGCAGAGCCAGAATAGCCCAATTCAGTGTCAACAGCACATTTCCCTCAAACTTTCCTAATTTTGTTGCCAAAGTTTTTAGTAAAGCCACTAAATGAGGTAACTTCCTCCAGCCTAATGCCTTCACTTTCAATTCCACCCAACATTGATGCTATCACAGCCTGGCTGGGGACTTCCATGGTGGCCAAGAGACAGAACTTGATAACTTCAACTTTTTAGATGAGCTGTCCAAAGCAGTTGTCTGTGTCAGGAGTCACAGTGGGAGCTGCCCATCGCCCAGGCAGAGGCTGAGACTCTTTGGCATAGAAGAGAGAGGACTGGTGGGAGTGGGCACACTTGAGGCTTATAAAACTTCCAGTAACACAAAGAGAAGATGATGGTTATTTACTGTTTTTCATAGTCCAAGACAGAGCAAACATCCAGTGAAATCACCAGGCAGCAGGTTGAAACCAAAGGAAGAACTCCTCCAGAGTATTTAATTACTCTGTGAGCCCCCTCCTACAGGAATCGGGACACTTAAAATGGTAATTGGGTGAGTTGAGGAAAGCTTATCAGTGTCTCTCTGGTGGCTGGATGACACAGCCAGCTCTAAGAAGTCCCTCAGCTGCTGACAGACAGAGTCAAGGAAGGGATGTCTCAGTCCTAGTCCCTCAGCATCCCCTCATGGCTGATGTCGTACTTGATGACAGGGACAAGTAGCCATTTGGGAGATCTCCTGTTCTTAGAATAATAAGAAACGATATTGTCAAGACAGGAAGCCCTATCAAGGCAGGTAGTGTTCACTTCTAATTTGTATCAAAGTAGAGAAACAATAGGATTTGGAAATCTCATTCCTGTTCCCAGTACATAAGGGACTCTTCCATGGGTCTGAGAATAAAGAAGACAGTAAAAGAGGGTTTAAGAACTGTGCGTAGGGAAAGGAAAAGAAGGAGATGGAGGAAAGGAATAGCAGGCTTTTTTAAATTTATTTTCAGCCTTCCTGAAATGACTGCATTGGAATCTTCCCTGGCTTTGTGCAGATCGTTATTTGGGGCTTTGCGTAACTGAAGTAGCTGACTTAAAAGTGCGTCAAAATGAATTAAAGTTACCAGCATGAAGTCACAATTTAAGCCATATGGGTGGAGAGAGTACAAGAATATCTATGAGCACCTCTCCAGCTGAACTTCCTCATCTTCCTCCCTTTGAAAAATCATTGTTTTATTATGTAGATATGTGCAGACTGTGTCTTTTGCTAAGTTTCATTGCAAAGCTAATAGCCAAGGCAATTGTGTGGATAAGCAGAGACTTAAATCATTTGGAAACTGTTGAGAGAAGACAGATCTGATAGTAATAACCTTCATGGCTGGCAAGTTACAGCTGCTTTTGACAACTTGTAACAATGAAGGCTTATAGTAAAGTTAAGAGCTAAATATCTGTATTGTGCGATAGGATCAATTTCAATTCCCAAGTATAAAGCTTCAAACTTTAGACTGCTTTTATCATCCTTGAGATTACTTTGTTTTTCTCTAGGTTATAAAGGAGTACGTTGTGGGTTTTTTTCATAAATGTTAGAGTGCTTATTTTCATGCTGATGTTTTTCTTTAACACAGTGGGACAGCTTAGTGAATTTATTTCAGAGCAAAGAAGGTGCAGTCCTGTTGAAGCACAGGTGTTTTTCACTTCTAGCAGAAGTTACATAAGGATGTTTTATTACTATGTTTTACATCATCTCATTTTTTATTCTGTAGTGGTGACTTCCAGACCGCACATTGGTAACATATATAATAGTATGTCTTAAGAGAGATCTCAAACAGTATATGTAAAAGGTCTTATCAGGATCTGTAGTTTGTACCAATAGCTTTATCAAAGGAAAAAAATAAGGAAATAAAAAAAATGCCACTGGTGCCATTTGCTTGCCGACTGTGAAATTGCTGTGATCACTACAGATAATGAATAACTAATTGTTCACAATGTGTCTGAACACAAGAACAAGCATCTAAATTTAAGAATACAGGTTATACTTGCACACTGGGTAGGCAGCTAAATATGAGAGAACTTGAACAGTAATTTCTAGTGCACTGCTGTGTGTAAGGCAGTTAGTACCATTCTTGGCTGTGTTTTAATTGGAAGTTTCAATGGGAGAGAGAACATTATTTTCTGCAACATAGAGCATCAGTGACAGCACGTGGGGACTCCTGTGTCCCAACAGAGTATTTTAAAAGTGGAATGGATTCAAAAAAGAGCAGTGAGAAGTCCAGAAAATCAGATTCACAGTGAATGATTCAGAAAGCCATAAATTTCCAGAGAATCAGAGAAAGTTGAGGTGGTTGGGTCACCATCAGTAACTATCTACAGACGGTGGAGAGTCTGCTCATGCAGGGCTGATTGGCTGGCACACAAGGACATGAGAAGATTTAGTGGCTGAAAGCTGAAGTGAGTCCAGTTCAGATCAGATGCATATTTTTAAATGAGAACAATTAGTAGACAGGCTTACCAGAGGATGGCATGGGCTGCCTTTGACATAAAACAATGATATGGGGAGAGCACATCTTTCTAGAGAGACACAGCATGGCTTGGTCACAAAATACAGACCCATTGGCTGGGTGAAATGGCCCATCCTGGGCTATGCAGGTGGCCACAGAATAGGATTAAAGTGGCCTGAATCTTTGGAAAGCTGTTCATATTACCTAACAATTTACAGCTAATAATATAAAAACAGTCAGCGAATGGGGATAGTGCTGCCTTCCACACTGCCTAAGAGAAGTGGGAATGAGCAGAAGTTAAGTGACTTCTGGGTCAGACACTGAAGTGGTAGCCAGGCTGGGACGAGAGCAGGGTCTGCTGCCGACTTGTGCTGCATTCATCAGGTGGACACCTCCTCCTTTTCACCAGGCAGAAGCACACCCTGACCAGAGAGACATTTGCACTGATCAAGCCAAAATTTGGTTTTCTCCTTTGAGTATCTCTCAGAGTCCAGCAAAAGCAATGATTTCATGAGATGCATCCAGGTTCATTAATGAGGGACATAGCTGGATTAGGCACCTGGTTACCAAGGGGACATCTTTTCCAAGCTCTCTGCATTAGCTGGGTCAGCAAACACTTCCCACAGTTGGGGTGCAAGCTGCTGCTTTTATAGCCAGACCTGCAGTTTACAGGCAAATCCCAGTTGTAATTAAGGCAAACCAATTTCAGATTATATAGATTTGGCCTTTCCTGGGGACAGAAGGGATGTGTGCAAGAGAGAAATGGGGTCAGGTGATGGGTTAAATTTCACCTAGATATGATTTGACAATCACTCCCCTGATAACAGCTTATAATGTTTACAATTTGTCTTCTGTTTTGTTTTGTGATTTCAGGAGCAGAAGGCACAGTGTTCCCTAAATCTATAGAAACTCCCAATGTCAGGGCAGACCCCTTCAAGGAACTAAGGTAAACTTTGGAATATGGTTTCATGGTAACTCAGTGGCACCTTGTTGGAGTTGTGTGTGCTGCTGGGTATCATTTCTGCTTTTGCATAAGAGCTTGGGGATTCACTTTGGAAGGCATCACCAAAAGGATGCCATGGAAGAGAAGGGACCTGCCATGTTTACATGTAATATGACTGAGCTAAAGGCAGTCACAGGTCATGAGAGCATTTTTTCTTCTCTGTGATGTGCTTTGCATACCCTGGGCTCAGTATTTGAAAAAAAACAGAGAAATCTTTTCCTGGTTGTGCAGGGAGGTACTGGAGTCCAAAAGGATAATGCCTTCCAGCATTATCTGTCTTGCAGAAATACAAATCCTCCCTAACCTACACAGGGTCTACCTGTGCATGCATGTAACTGCTGACTCTTGCAGAGATGCCATTTGCTGACAGCAATATATCAGGACAGAATAAACAGTACAGCTCCCGAGAACCAGCTTTGCCTTCAAGCTAATGCTGGGCATTATACTTACTTAAAAAAAAAAATAAAAAATTGTGGCACTACTTAGTTGAGATGACTATTCTCTGAAAAACGACTAATCATATGGCCTAGTAAATTATTGACTGAATCTCCTGATTCCTTCTGAATAAGAAGGCTGTAAGGGTTTGCCATCAATGCCCTAATTAGCCTTGCTTAGAAAAAGAGAGAGAGAAAAAAGGTGAAAAAAATCTCCAGAAGGCCATCTTGTCCTTAGGTCTTGGGTTGCAAACTCTCCTGGAAACTACTGGGGATGAAGCAGTCTTCAGACAGCTGAAGTAGTGCAAAAGCACTGCAGATTCACTGCAGCTGCACTGAGATGGGAGAGGACCTCTTATTAACTCTCTCTGCTCTGATACTGAGGATAGCTATGGCCCAGCTAGATCACCATGGAAAATGAAGAATATCCTGGCTGCCTTCCCTTGGGTCTTTCCATATCTTTTATTTCTCTCTGAAAACATGCTAATTGTTCCTATTTTGCACTCTGGGGATCGTATGTCAGACAAGTGCAGCGGTGGTGTGATTCATTTTGTTATGAAAGTTTGTTCTCTTTCTTCATGCAGTGATTTTAACCCTGCCTTGTGGTTTTCCCAATCTTGGTATACTTCCTTTAAATAAAGAGGAAGCAGGGCCTTTGCTCAGCCTGACATGCAGTTCCCAGGCAGCTCCAGGGTCTGCTGTGGTGGCAGGAGGGAAGGGTGCCATGGTGTAGCGCACACGTACCCTCCATTTCCCCGGACGGAGCCAGCAAATGAAGCAGTCAGTGAGTGGGTGGATTTGTAGGTGAGGTTTGGGTGGCAAAAGCTTTCTAGCACAGCCCATGTTTATTGACATTTTCAGAAAAAAAAAAAAAAGGTTAAAACATCCAATAACGTCTAATAACTTACAAAACCAGGTCCCGTTTTCATAGTGCAAAAGAGATGCAAGATTTAGGCCAAAGTTTATGGTTACTTAGGACTTTTCTAAACATAGGAGGGGATTTTAATCCAAATAAGTGTAGGGTGCCATATTAGAGGGGACAAACGTGAATTTAAATGGCCTTAATCTGATTGAGTATGCTTCCGTTCCAAAAACAATTAAGCTAAATGAAATTGAAATGAATTAATGGCAGCACCCATGCAAGGGTATATCTGATCTGCTTTAAATTCCTGTTGTTATTTCACTTGTTTTATGTAGAGAACTGTTAGATAAGTGACTTTCTTTGAAATTAGTGGACTGGGTGAAAAAAATCCCATAAAAATCTTGTGGTTTTTTTCTTTTTTTTTCTTTTTTTTTTCTTTTTAAGGCAAAATTATTGAATAGGATTAACCTTGAAAAGAAAGTCCCACAGGTTCCTGAAACATTTTGTGTGCTTCTGAAAACTTTATCTTGGCAAAAATTAATGTTTTTTCCACCACCCTGAGAAGAAAAGAGCCAGTGGTAGCTAGCACTGTATATACAAAGCAAGTTTTTCCAAGAGCAAATGCTCTATTCCTCCCCAAATCAAGAACCATCCATCTCTCTCTCTCCATGTTGGAGCACTGGCTGCTTCTTAGGTAAAATGGTGCCTTTTGGGTGCAGTACAGAGTTAACAGAGAAAATAATTTTACTCTCGGGAGACATTTTTTGGTACCTTCCTGTTTTGATAGCAGAGTGTGTGCATAAGGTGTCCTTTTGGCCTATTTAAAAAGATGCTGCAGTAAAATGGGACTGAATGAGATGTCAGCCTATGAGTCCCAGGATGTCATACATTGCTAGGAAAGCAGCACTGTAAACATGCATTCAGTAGCTGGTGTGACTCTAAAAGACCTTTTTTTCTGTAATAAATAGTGCAAACTTTCTTCCCCCGTTAGACCACGTTCATCTACTGCAGGCTGTCGCCAGGCACCACCAACCTCCATCACTCTTCCTAGACCAAATGGTTACGGTTAGTTAAGTGATTTATCCATTTGCTCTTTTCAGTACTATACTGACTCCCACGTTTTCGTTAGGAGACTTCAAAGTAAGGTGACAGCGACTGTCGCTATTGGAAAAAGAGGAGACCAACTGCTCCTGTCACCACTGGGAGTCAGGCCATCTGTATGTCTTCTTTCCCTTCCTCCTCTCCTTGACAGATAGACTGATTTCCCCTGCAAGATAGGCAGTACGCTATCGTGCCAGTCATCTCTGTTTCTTTCCTTCTTTTCCTCCCATCTCCCAAAGGCCCCCAGTCATGCCCGTGTGCCACAAAGACTGACACACTCCAAGCAACAGCACACACGTTCTCAACAGACTTTCTGTCCCCATTTAGCTGCCAAATGGTCTTCAGTCCATATAACCTAATTCATTTATTAGTAACCAGCTGCTCGACAAGGTGGTCACCATCCTGGAGACCAGACAAGGTGTGGTCCTCTTTTCTGAGTGCCCTTTTTAGAACACTTTTGTCTGCAGTGCTTTAGATGGGGAAAATTCAGGTGACATTATGTATGTAGCTTTTTTCTTACATGCTAAGCCCATCACAAAGCTGCAAGAATTGTTTTGGTGCTTGTTTGAGCCAGCCAAACTGTTTGTTTGACTTTGCTACTAAAACTGTTGCTGAATAGTTTTATTTTAGGACATGTGAGTCTGTCTGCAGCACAGGAGAGCACCTTCTTAGTTGTAATAAGAATGCCAGAGCTCATAAATGTCTTGTTTAGTGCAGAGTATTACTAACGGTTCATATTTCCTATTTGAGATCTAGAATATTCTTTAATAATAACCTAAGAACTAGAGATGGTTGAAAAACCATTTGATATACTTCTGTGAACATTGCCATATTTTTACTTATTTAAAGTAATTTTAAACTCTTGAAAGTTTTGGTAGTTGGTCATTGGGTTCTAAACCACTCAAAAAGAGTAAAAAGGAAAGAAAGCAAATTCAAATTATTTTCAAATTCTTGGAATGTTTAACATTGCCATTCAGTATCATCCCAAAATAGTTTAGGGGCAGGGCTTGAGAGACTTGTTTGGGCATTGAAATATTTGTACTCATCTTCATTGACTATTTTTAATGCAGATTGGTGTCTTTGACATATGGTAATATGATTGCCTGCATATAAAAGTTGAATCCAAGATGACTGTTTCTCACTGGATTATTTTACTAGCATCCAAGCAGCTTGTCAAGCACCTGTCTAGAGAGCTTCTCCTTGGCACTGGCAGGAATCACCTGCCTTTCTCTATTTATCTTCTTCTAAAAAGCAAATATATGCCAAGGAGGCTAACAGAAGTTGTCCAATAAACGTGAGATCAGCACTCTTCCAAGGTGAGGGATAAAGGCCAGACTAGCCAACGAGTGAGAAAGAAGGGAAATACTTTGAGGGGAGAGGATTAAAAAGTGGGTGATCCAATACAAGAAAAAATTTCAGGAGGATGTTGTTAAACTGCTGAGTGCTGGAAGCTGGGAAGGTGCATGCCAAATGGATGCTGTGTTATAGCATCCATCCCAGTCCCTGGGCTCAGAGCTAGCATAAGTACCTCCCAAATGTCCAGGTTATGCTGGACAGGGGCACTCAGAGCATGGAAACTTGGTTTAGGGCATTTCTGTTCCCAGAGTTAAATATAAACAAATCAAACAGCATGAAATTCACTCCATGAGGGTCAAGCACACACCTGGATGTGATCCACAGTTATTGTAGGTTAAAAAGGCAGTAAAGCACTCATCCAAGGCCAGGAAACCAAGGGATGACTGTTTTTCCTGTAATGCACAAATATAGTTAAGGGTGAATTAATCCCTTGGGCTTGAAGGGGTAATTTTTGACCAAAGTTAATTATGAAGCACTGAAAGTACCAAATGGCAGATGAAATGTACTTGCAGTTCAATTTTATTAGTGCAATTCTACCTTACCATGTACTGTACTGAACTATCCAAATAGTCCAAGTGAGACCTATTCTAACGAAAAGCAATTTAAATACAGTGCTCAGCTAATGTAACAATACTCATTTTGCAAAACAATAATTCTTAGCAAATTAAGGTTTCTCTCAGCTGTGTTTCACAAGGCAGCAGAGACGTTTTCAGTAAGTACGAACACAAATACTGTTTCTGTCTAAGACCCATTATATTAATAAAGATTAAGAGAACAGAAATTACAGGAAATGCAAAAAATGAATGGTATGAAAGAGGAAGTAATTGGTGAGAAACAGAAGTCATTTAGAAAGTCTAGTATGTGATTACGAAACATTGTTTAGTGTGCAGCAGACAGCTGGGGATTCCTGTGAGGTGTCAGCAATGGAAAAATGACCAATGTAGCCTTGTATCTAGCTGGTGTTATTTTTCAATTGATTTAGCAGAAAGGCTGCAATTCTTTTCTCTTTTATACCAGTGCAATCCCAATAATTTTGGTAGTTCTACCAGCTTAAAAGACAACAGACTTGCCTTGGAATGAGCTTTACTTTCCACATTGTAACAAATACAACTGTTTTCATATGACACAGATGGGATGGATTTATATGACCATCTATCTCCACTGAAGTCACCACATACCTATTAGCATACAACTGAAATGAGATAACATATTCCTGGTTTCTGAACTTCTGGCTAATTTAAGTGGACTTTTATGGGCTTCTTTTCAATAGCAGAAGTCCTCATTGCTCTCTATTTTCTGATCTAAGAGACAACATCTGAGCTAACAATTTTCCCATCACAGCTCTGGGTTCCTGGAATGCTTGCTGGTGGATGAAACTTTCTGAGAGCAGAATTCACGCAGATTTCACAGCTACAGCCACTTTGCTTTAGCCTTTCCTCCTGTTGATATCCCTTCAAAGCTGCTGCCTGTTCATCTATTATTGAAGGCAAACCCCAGCCCTCCTAAATCAAAGGCAGCGTTTCCATAGGCTTCTTGTGGGCAGTGTATTAAATCTATTTATACCATTGGATGTAAGGCTTGGAGTTAAGGAGGCAGTTGATTTCTGGGGCATTCCATCTGTTTAAGTATTTTTACTGCAAAAAGAGGGAGTGGGGTTTGCTGTTCCCTTTCCTTACCCCAGCAAATCTTCTCTAATAGCCTTTCTCTTAATAATCTCTTTCACACCCAGCACCAGAAAGGGGGGATTTAGCTATTGATGTCCTTTCCTTCCCTGTTTTTAGCAGGTGAAGCCTGGATTTGGATGAGATGCTCAGGAGGCCTGGGAAATGGCAGGGGTGTTGACAGAGTTTTGCTGATTTATCCTGGCTGGATAAATTATGGCCCTGCCCTGTTCACAGTGCTGCTAATAGCATCTGTCCGTAGACAGGCAGATCCTCTTGAAAGAAGGCTAATGGTCAGTGAAAGCAGGCTTGGCAGGAAAGGGAGCTTGGCGTGAAGGTGTTTTGAACACAGTATACTGCTGAAGTGAAAAATGACATAGGCTCGAGCTAAGGAAAAAAGACAAAAGCAGTGAGCATCGGTGGTTGAGCAGCCTGCAGTGGGGTGTGTGGCTCTTCCCAGCTGGACTCGTGTTCCCAGTGCTGCCGGAATGTGTGGGTGCAAGAGTGTGCATGTTCCACCAGAGATATGTGGCCCTTCAAGTGAAAACAAGAGTGGGAATAGGGAAGCAAAGGGCAGATTTCTAAAGGAAATCGCTGCCAAATGGTATAGCTTATGGGATAGAGAGTAGTGGAAATACCTCTATCGTTTGGTGGTCAGTGGGAGGATACACAAGACTCCTCTTCTTCTGCATATAATTAAGCAGCATAATGGCAAATGGAGCAATGGCTCCAGACAGAGACTGGTTTAACTTTTCCAGGGCCCTGAATAAAATACAACAGCCTGGTTCATTATTGTCTCTGTGTTTATTCTGTAGGGGTTTCCTAATGCAAACAAAGCCTTTTTCTGGGAGATAATCATCATCAATCCTGACTGTTATCTCAGATTGGATTTCTTTCTTATACGCAAAATCCGTATCCTGCTTAGGTGCATTGTGCACAGGATTGTCATTAGCTTTCAACTGCGAAATGTTGCTTGGTCCATAATCAGAGCATTCATCTAGCCTTTGAGTGCCATTCACAAAGATGTATGAGCCAGAAGTCCTCTGGCACTTGAGAGAAACCCTATCGGTGTGACCAATCTGTACCGTCAGACATGCATGTATATCCATTTGAATAACAAAAATGTGAGCTTTCTCTGCTTTTTTTAACTCTCTGTGCAGCACACCACTAACCTTGAGTAGAAAATAGATGCTAATAAATGCGAGGTCTTAAAAATGTGAATTATAGCCATTTCACACTCCATGGCAGACTCACACTGGTGAAATGGCTTAATACTTAATTACAGTGCTTGTCCTTCTCTCAAGTGCAGGTGACATTTCTCAGATAGATTTTGCAATGACATCTGTGGAAATAAGTTGCAGAACTAATTAGTTATTCATATAATACAGAATATTGACTATGCACTGATTAAAAGGATGCAGTGACACATCTAACACAATGTATCTGTCTAGTAAGTTAGTCTGCTCCCTGAGGTGGTATTTTTTTGGAAGATCTTGGAGAAAATGATGAACATATCCTTTACCCTCTAGAATGCTGATGTTTATAGAAAATGTTGCCTTTCACTTACATTTTAGTAATGATTAAGGAGGGCTCCCGTGTTCCAGAGTGATGTATCTTACTGCTTGTGCCCTGGGAAGAATATCTGGTTTACGGGCTCTAAGGACCATTTTTGGGGTGTCAACTGTAATAGGATCTGCAGGTTATTCACTAACTGCAGCTGTACGTGTCCTAAAAGCAATCATTAGACAATTACCCAGAGAGAAGGGCAGGCAACCCACTGTTTGTTTAAGTGCAAGCTGGGCAACATGTTTGCCTGGCGGCAGAGTCTGGCTAGTGCTGCTGGTATGTAGGGCAGTTGGGAGATGCTGCACCATGAATCAGTTGGTATGCTGGTCTGAGATGGGGCATTTGTAATGCTCTGTGAGAAGCTCAGTAACTATTGTTTTATCGTAACATTTGTACTTGAGATAGAGCTATTTATACCAAGGATATTGAGCATGAAATACAGAAGTAAATAGAAAGGTAGCAAGGAAAGCACCTTGCCCACCTGTCACTGTGATCCCAATCCTTTGCAAATACTGTGATATTTAGGATGTAATCGTGTTCAAACTGACTGAATAGCTCAGAAGAGGAGATTTTCCTTTGAACGCTGTTCTTATCTTAAAGAAATGAGAGGAATGTAATCCACTGAGCACCATGTTTGCTTTTGGGTAGAAAAATACATGGTTTTCTTGAACATTTCACTCTATCCCTTTATACTTCTCGCCAGCTGTGTATCTTGCATTTCTGAAAGCCAAAGTGAAGAGAAAAGCAGGCAAAATAAAAATCTTTGCCTTACTCAGCACTCAGTATCTGCTTTTAAGGAAGTGCTGTCTCCCTGCTGAGACGTCGCACACGAGCCTGGGAACCCTCTGCAAAGAGAGCTCTCCACGCCTGCAGCCGTGCAGAGCCCAGCATGGGAACTGCAGCTGGGGCTTCGCCTGCTGAAGAGCAGCAGCTACAAACCACCTTCTTTAAAAGCATGCGCTTAACATGGGCATCTCGTTAACCTGGTACAAAATAGGGAAGGACAAGTGAAGGCTCCTGGCCAATTGAGGAGTTCCTCAGGGTTTTGTTCACTACTGCTGTCTGCTGATGCCATAGGGCTTGGCTGTACTCAGGCAATAATACTATTTTGTGGAATGAAGTACTCTGAGCTATACAAGTCTATTGTGATTAAAAAGGACACTTTTACAAATACACTAATTGTACGTTAGACTGTAGTCAGTAATCAATAGCTATTGCATAACCCTATTGAACAGAGGAGAAAAATGTGTCTATAACTATAACGGGATCCTTTCTTTTAAAAGCAGTATTTTGTATACTTATTAAGACAAAACATAAATATTCACTGAGAATCTTTATTCTAAATTTGCAATTCATGCGGAACAGAGTTGTTTTCTCTAGGCCAAACAGGAGTAGCTGTGTCATTTCCTCATGACTTGAATTGATTTTATATTTTTAATGTGCAGTGGCTTCTGCTGCTCTACTTCTCATGTGTATTTTAGAGTATGGATTTATCCTGTGGATTATTGCACTACTTCTGGCTGTTTTGAATAGTAATAATTTCTGACCAGAGAGTGTTGCTGAGTTCATACTAAAGGAATGTCACTTCTTACTCTCGAATGGTGTTTGGGCTCAGCTCTGCCGCTATGTCCAGAGGCAGCACATGGCTAACAAGAAACTCTAAATATGACTTGGCAATCAAACCCATTGGGTCTTCGGGGACCCCTGCACAACCTATAGTTGCTCTCCTGATCTCTTCTTCTTCTGGAATGATAATAATATATTATTAATATGTGAGTGTTAGCTGTGTGCTACTGTGCATATTCTGGGCTCAGCAGTGAGTTGGCTCAGCAGCATTGGACTGGAAAAGATTGGTGACCCATCTTTCACCTTGTGCACTCTCATGTCCCATGAAGGGAGGAAATGGAAATGCAGAAGCTACTTGTGCCAGCAGTGCAGGCGGAAGCTGGCAGGTGGTTCCTCTTTCTCTTCTCTGCCTTGGTAAAACTGAGAGCCCGTGGACTTCACCACCTCATTTCCAGATTCTGCTGACCCTACTGAAGCTGCTAGTCCCTTGCTCTGGTTCCCAGCTGAGTTGGCATTGGACTCATTCACTGAAAAAAGCACTATTTTTTAAAGGCCAAACATGTGAAAGCACCATATTAAAGGTGGCCCATCACTGGTTTGAAAGACAAAGTGGCAGCCGCTATTTCATCCATTGACAGAGGTGGCTGCTATAACTACCTAATTCATACACACAGCTATGTTGGCAAGTAAAATAACTCCTTGTTTCACTTCAGCTGCACAAGGACATTGTGTCCTTGGATAGATGAAGCTAAAATTACAAGCACATGTTTCACATGGTGTCATGTGGCTTCAGGGCCATGCAGGAAATGAGGAAGCAGAAAGTGATTGCAACCCAGTAATAGCCAAAAAGCAGGTGAGTGGCTCCAAGAAAGCTTGAAAAACATGTTTAGAAATACCACTCAGTTTTCCAGAGAGGAGTAGCAAATCTCCCATGGTGTGGGCAGTAGCTGTGGGAGAGGAGCCTGGCCCTGGGTTAGGGTAAACACAAATGGGTATTGGGCTCTTGGGACCCTCCTGGAAGTTGTTTCAGCAGCAGAAACTCAGCTGCAATTCTCTGTTTCTCATGTTGAGTTGATCTAAGTCCATGACTTATCTCTTGGGTTTTTTTCACAATACAAAAACACATTCTCTCCCTCTTTGTCTGGTTTCATGTCATTAAGGATGGTTGTGGGAAGGCTAGCTGAGGACATGTTATAAAGTGACACAGGGGAATCGAGCAAGAAAGTAAACCAAAAAACCCCCAAACTTAGCCCATCAAGGATCATAAAAGAGGTTGTAAAGCAGAGGGGAAATGGCCTCCTGGTGAGTTTGAGAGCAGCTGAGAGGGCTGGATAATGAGGAGATGTGCTGCTGTAAGGAGATTTTCCCTGCCAGTGAACTCAGTGAAAATCTGCTTATATTTGCTATAATAAGGGCAAAAAGCAAAACACAGAGTGTTTATGCTGCTTGTGCTGAACTGTGTGGCAGTGATAAAAATATGTCATGTCCTGTCCACTTCTTTAAGTATTGACATTTTAAAAGACAGAGAAAGTAGTAAAGTAAAATGTCATTTTATTTTTTTTTATTAAAGATTTGGTATCTTAACTTTAATGAAAGAGTAATAAATATAAATGGATACTAATGGAAGGTTATTAGAGCTGTTCATTTTGATAGAAAATACTCAGTATCTTCTCCTGCAATGCCAGAGGTTAAAGATTATTATTGCTTCCTGAGGTTTCTGAAATTAAATTCTCTCTCTTATGACCCACAAGGTATGATTGAAAATGTGTGCACGTGAAATGGTTTGTAATAAATTCATATTGTAATAAGAGTCTCTTTAGAAAAACAGGATATCTTACAAGGATCAGCGAGGAGCTCTGTCTAAAGATGGAAGGTTTTTGATACACCTGAAGAGTTTCATTTTGGAAACTCACGTGCTGCCAGAACTCTCTCAGCTGGACAGTACAGAGAAACTTGTGAAAAGTTCCTGAGCTTTCAGCTAGTGGTTGAAATACAGAATTCCTTGGGTTAAAAACTACTTAACCTTAACAGGCTTTTGTCTAATTCATACACTTTTAATTAATTCTATATGACGTTCCTGACAGAGCCTTTTAGGGTACAGAAATTAAGTCCTTTGTAATCGCTGTTCATTTCTTTCTAAAACCTCCAAGCCCTTCAGTACCAGATAATCAGTTCTTGCTCCCCTGGGGCAGAAGGAACTGTGCTGGGAAAAAGTGGAAAGATCCAGTCCCAACCATACGATGCCAGGAGATTTGGGCGATGCATTCCTGCCCCTCGCCAAGTCCAAACCTTTAGGTATACACCATACTGCAGGCATTGGCTTAATTCACTGATACTTTCTGAAGTACAAAATATTGGTAATGTGGGATTACTGATGCAGTTTTGGTGTTAGTATTAATAGGCTAAATCCCGGAGGCAATCCTTTGCCTTTATTTAATAAAAGTTCCCATGAACTCATGAGGTAATGATGGTCTTACACAGCACATTATGTCCCTTGATTGCTTCACTTCAAGTTAATGAGGTCTTCTTGTAAATACACTGTATGTTTCTGCAGGAGCTGCATGTCTGGAAATGACCCGAGTTCGGAATTCAGCCCTGGGATCTAGTAGCTACCTTAGCTTGGGACTTGGCCCATCTGTGCCCTGCATAATTCCATAAATGCTTCGTTTTTGCTATATGGGATCCAACTGATTATATCAAGAAGAGAGTAATTTGTCATTCATTAGGCTCAGTTCCTCATCCTCACAATCAGTTCGAGTCTAATCCTTTGCAAAAAGAGGTCTTACTGAAAATAGCAAGAGCAGTACTGCTAAAGACAGTGGAAAATGGAACTCTAAATCTCTCCTAGTCCTTTCCTGCTCTTTCCTGCTTAGCATGGGACAAATTGTCTAAAACACCCACTAAATGTGTTGATTTTATGGGTTCTCAGTTGAGCAGTGGGGTATCATTTAATCTCTCCATCCATTGGCATTGTTATGAACAGTGAGAGAGGACTATGCAATGACTTTGTCAGAACATTTTGCAGAGCTCTGAGATGCACGGCATTCAAGCAACATCACACCAGGAGTCTGAATCTCTGAGTCTAGAGGTTAGTTACAGATAGAAAGAATGAATCAAGCAGTAAAGGATGCCTATAAAAAAGGATGCTGCCTCTTAAATGAAGACACTTTAGAGTTCACCATAAACCTCTGACATATATTCAGTCACTCTGCCTGCTGTCACAGTCTGAAATAAATTTCAAGGTGCCTGCATATTTTTTACTGTAACCTCTAATAAATACATGCACATTTTCAATGCTGTTGCATCATACCTTGTGAACTGATGTGACTTGAAAGGGGAATTGGTGTCAATGCAATGGGACTTCTGCAGGCAAAGGTGCTCAGATACACATTAAAAGTGTTTCTCAGACTCATGCAGTATGTAAAAATGTCTTTGTGACCAAAGCAAGTGTAGGTTTCATAATCATCTCTTTGAGGAAGCTTTTCTAGCTAGATACCACTTCTTTGTCTCTAAGTGAAGCAAAGCACATACCATTTCCTTAGTGTCTGGCTTTCCTAGTCCAGGCTATGGTAGGTTACAGCACTGGCTAACCTACCAGTGGAACAGAATAATTCTACAACAAATGAAATGCTTTTTTTTGTTTGAATTTCAGAAAAAAAGTACTTGATAGAAACAAAAGCAACATCTTTGGCTGTGCTTTTACTTGGAGTGATGAATAGCAAAATTAGCCTTCAAGAGCTAGGCTGAAATTTCAGCAGAGCCACTGAATACTTACATATAATGGTTCTCTTGCTCCCCAATTGGAGATTATGGCTCTCTTGAAAGAATAATTGGAAGACTTTTGTAGGACCAATCCTTAAAATTGACCATTTCTTAATTTTTAGTAGCTGTCAGGAATTAATAGTGTGGCACTGATCTGTGGAGCTATCCAGGCCACTTCTGCAGAGCTTCCTTCTTTTCAGGGGTAAGTATCCTGGGAAGCTGCTAGTATACGTGCTATCCATCAGGACCTGTCAGTCACTCTCCATATGGTTTACTACAGTCAGAAAAATGCAAAATTCTTCTTAGAATTGTCATTTTTTACAGTTCAAGGAGTGCACTTTCTGAAAGAGACTTTAACAGTGAAGTAGAGCAGGCAATAATAATATTATTAGTCAGTATTTCCAAAAGTAACTTAAGACTTTTGAGCACCTGAGAGATTCATTCTTTTTAATGCTTGATCTTTCAGAATATGATGGTCCATACTTTATAAATATCAGGGGGTCACAAACTGGTCACTTTAAAAAAGAATGTTGGACAATTCTGGCATTTTCTACTTGGTTAAAAAAAAAAAAAAGGGGGGGGGGGAACCAAACTGAGAAAAAAAATAGCTGATGCTTTAAGTGCTTGTGGTCACTATAAGAATGGGCAGACTTTGCAAATATGACTCAGCTACTTGAAAAATGTTGGTATCCGCTTTCAGTAAAAGGCTAGGGACATAGAGAGGAGACTGGGACGATTGGTTATCACATGACGATAGTACGGTGTCTCCCTCTGGTGTGCTACTAAACTTCTTCTCATAAAAGGCCATGTAATTTTGACTTCAAGATATGACAGAATTACCATGTTTTTTTAACAGACCTATGCATATATGTAAAAGTGCTATATGTAGTAAGAGAGAAGTGATGCCTTATACTTGTTCCTTTATTGTTTTCTCTGTTTCATTTGGCATTAAAGTTACCACAATACCAAAATCTGAAGAGTTTAATATACGTGGAGACCTTGGATAGTGTACAAAGTGTATAGGCTAATGTATAGGTAGATTCAGTGTTACTCTCTGTCTGAATAATTACTGCTTTATCCTGGATGCTTGAACAGCTATTTTCTGTTCCAAACCTCAATACGCTCATGGAGACAGAGAGGCTGTTGTGTTTTTGAGGTTTATAACTTTGAGTGATCTATGGGTGATGCCAGATTTGACCATGTGTAAATTGCATTCTTCCGTGACCTGTAAGTCCCTGATCACCAGGGAGTTAAGGAGTGGGATTACTCATTGGAGTAGGATGGGTGGAAGAACTGAAGTGAACTTGGAAATTGCCAAAAAATTACATTTCTGCCCCTCAGATACCCTATGACAGCCCTTGTTGCACAATGCAGAGCACTATAGAAATAAGTGCGCTGGCTTTGGCACTGGAAGAGGGGCAGTCCAGGTACCTGGCAGCTTTGCATGGGATGATTTAGCCTCCCACATTGTGTGTTGCTCCACAAATAAATGTTCTCTGTGCATCAGCTACACCTGCTCTGCAAGTCTAACGGAGCTCAAGGGCTGGTGTTACTATTCTTCAACAGCAAGCGTGCACAGCACAAACATGACAGGGCCTGCTAGTGGCTTTGACATCTCCAGCAGCAGAAAGGACTGGTAAATTTGCGTCAGGAGAGCCCACAGTCTCATTTGTAAAGCCTAGTGCCTATAGTGTAGCTTAGTTCACTCTCTCAGTGGAAAGCAAATAGAAAAATCATTTTTGCAGTGCCCAGCAATGTTTATCATCCAGGTTGGCTGGCCTGCAGTGACATTAGTGTCCCCAGAGCTTCTGAACTTAATCATTTCCAGTTGCTGCTTGCCTGCTTGAAGCGGTCCTAGTCCACCCTCCAGTGTGTTCTTCCTGTCAGTCACTATGGGAACAGCAATCAAAGCTCGTATTTATGGCTCTGTTGATGTCCAAGGTCACAGAGCACAGGTCTAGTGGGAGCAATTAAAACAGGCCTGTCCAGTTATACCTCTTTAAGCACTCCCCACATTATACATCTAACTAGAGCAGTAAAGTTAAAGCAGCATGACTGTCAGGATGTGACCGCTTTATAAAAGATATCCTTTAGAGGAGATAAAGATACTCTGCACACTGTCATCTGCAGAAGCATACTAGAAGTGTAGTCAGCATTGCTGGATAAAACTTGTCCCCAGGTTTGACTCTTCATCCCCACTGCCAGAGCCATGCCCTGCCAGACCCTGCTGCCCTGGCAGGCATTCCCACTGGAGAAGATCGGCTCTGCAGGCTGCAGGATGGCAGGTCCTACCTTGTCCACCACGAATGCTGCTGGGATGGAGTTGCTGGAACCCTTTGGAAGTGGCACAGTATGTTTATGCTGGTCTGGGGGGTTGTGTGGTTTCAATGGTTTTGCCCTGGTTACTCCCTTACTGTCATCACTTATAAACTAAAAATCGCAAAAGTTTGTTCTTAGGGTAACAGCAAATGTTGCTTATACCTGGCAATTTGCTTTGTGGTAGTACACAGGAAAAAAGAGGACTGTGGAAATCATTGGAGTAAGATGGAGGGAAGAACTGAAGTGAACTTAATGGTATCTGAGGGACAGAAAAGTAATTCTTTGGCAATTTCCAAGTTTTGTAAGAGGCAGCTGTGTCCCTCTCCCCTCCTGTTTATGGCAGCATCAGGTTCTATTGAGAGACCTGTATGATGGAACTCATGATCCCATTGTCCATGTTTTATTGAGTCTAGGGATTAAATAGGTTCCTTCCCTTAAGGGTCTTTTCTAATGGTCCTGTTATTTTAAATATTTTCCCTTCCAATTTACAGCTAATTGAGTTTGGGTAACCAGAGCATGTTTGGCTAATATTTTCTTACAAGGATTAATTCCTAAATGCTGTAAACAAAACAAGCTCTTACTGTGCATAGTGCTGTGTAGACAGTGAAACAGATAGTCCTTGCACCTACCGTGTCCTGAGCAAGCAAGAAAAGAAAAAAGGAGATCAGGCACGGCACACTAAAATTGCCTTTTTGGTGGTGTGCAGCAGTGCAGGGGCTGAAGCAGGAGAAAATGCAGGTTGATTCCTGTTGCCTCTCATCCACTTCTAAATTGCTTTGAAAAACAAATATCCACTGCCACAATAAGCTGGGATGCTGGCATGTTGCATGGACACAATAATATGTTTTAGAACAGCTGCTCAAAACCCACCAGCATTCCCATTTTGAAACTTTGGGCTTGCAGTGTGAAACCCTTCCCTGGCATGCTGAGGTATTGCCATGGGTTGTGGCATGGCATGTGACTGTTGGTTGTGGTTACTGGTTTGGACAGTGTTGAACATGGCTCCTCTGCATGGTGCGTAGACACAGAAAGGTCCTCATTTCCTTGGGGCCACAAAGTGAGGACTTTATTCACTATTCTGGAACTTGAATTAGCCACTCCTGGCTGCTGGGACATGTGGATGTTACAAGGAATGCTGAATTTTGCTGTTCCCTCTGCTAGGGGTGTGACAGGCCAGCCTTGGCCTGCAGCACTTCTCTGTCTGTGACAGGTGACATTTGGAAACCTGGCAAAGTGGCAGCTTTGAGTGGTAGAAATCAAAGACATCTCTCATACTGTTTGCTTCAAAGAACAGAAACACACCAGCATTTTTAAAGAGAAGAAACATACCCTGACTCCTGCCCTGCATGGCTTGGTGGTGGCTTTGGTTGCTGACAAAGATGGAGGCAATGGTAGTAGTTTTCACTGGGAAGGATTTAGCAGTGGTAGCTACCCACAGAAAATTATCCAGATTCTACAAGCACTGGAGGAACCTAAAAAGAGTTAAGTTCTTACCTGTTTTGTTTTCCCTCCTGCTACCTACCAAGCAGACAGTTAATCTACAGTGTTAATGTGATTGCTGAGAGATGTCATGAGGATGCAGGTAATTCAGGAAAAGCAAGGAATTCCAGGGGGAAAAAAAAAAGTATTTGCTGGTGTGATTGTTACTGGCTTCAAAGACTGTAAAATAGCCACAAGTATTTTTTTTTTTATCTTGCAATGTTTCTTCATTGTTATTATTTTTTTTGGCCATGCAAAGGAAGGATTAAGCTTCATTTTAAGGTCCTATTTCCTTTCCCGTGTTATGTTCCCAAAGTAAGTATATGGACTTATTTTAAAGGCACTGCTTGGAAAGTCAGTGGGGTTACCTCTGTCTACTTGTGTGCATTCCCACCATACAGGACCATCTGGTGAAGTTTCTTGTGGAAGTAATGGCTCAGAGCCATGCTTTGCAGTGGAGGTGGCAGTCTGCTATGAGAAAGTTTCCAGATGGGTTGGCTTGGATACTAGGAGAAATCAACAGCAAAGAGTTGCCTGTATCACCTTTCTGTGTTGGGGAGAATTATTCCCCCTGGGCTGTGCTGAGCCATCCCCACTGCTGCTATACTGCAATAAACCCAGGGAACACTGAAAGCACTTGCACATGGTCACATTGGCAGTTCATCACAGGACTGTAAATTGAATTCCAGTGCTTCAACCACAAAGCCAGTCCTCCTACCTGCTTGCCTCTCTTTTTAAAATAAAAATAAAATAGAGTAAAATTAAATGAAATTCCCAGCTAAAAACCTGTTCTAGGAAGCAGTTATGCCACTGACTGGTACTGAGGCTTTTCTGACATCACTTTTTTTTTAATGCATTTGATTTCACCTCCATTTGACCTCTTCCATAAGCAGCTGTAATTATCTCTTTGTTATCTGCTAAAAAGTCATAAAAGGGAGGTTATTACAGTCAAAATGCAGGCTTACCCAAGGGAAGATGGTAGGAACCTCATGGAAGTCAAGAAATATTGAACATTTTCTCACTTTGCTGTGGTTGATGCAAGGAGCTGGAGAATAGATTTCTGTACCTTAAAAGAAACAAGCTCAAAATCCTACAGCATAGATGCCATTGACAGCACAGTGGCACATATCAAGTAGTATAAGCAGAGCCAACAGAAGGGATCACAGCTTCTTAAGACCAGCACCTAAAAGCAGCAGTGCTTCATAGCGCCCAGTTCCAGGTGGAGCAGGACAGGGCTGTAGCTGCCCTATGCAGAGGTGTGTTCATGCCAATATGATCATCACCCAGCACATGATGAATTGCCACCACAGGCCCAGTCTCTCTTTTAGTGAATAAAAATATCATCTAGCATACCTCTCTTGAAAGACTGTCAAACCTTACCTTAAAATGCATGTTTTACTCAGGTGTGATTATATGCAGAAGATAAACAGAAAACAGTTTCGATTTTAGTTGAAAATAAATTGATGCTAAGAATTTGCAAAACATCCTATTTCCAGAATTAAAGTAGTCCCTTTGGAGACATCTATATACTCCCTTTTTCAGCAAGTTGGGGTTTTTTTTTCCCAGTCTCTTTCTCTCTCTGCTCCATTCCTCCCTCCATCCACCCCCACAATCCCTTTGTTTTCTTCTCTGCACCATTTCCCAACCTATTTTCCTTTGTGTATTTGAAAGCAAGAAATTAGTGGAAATCTCAAATAGCTTTAAGATTTTCAGTTCTAGGCTATCAAAGAGCTTTGTGACTAACATCTTCAAATACTCCCCATGCCTCCCATTCCCTGCCAAGCTCCTCAGTGCCAAAATGACAACTGGTCACATGGAGGAGCATTGGGCACCTCTCTCAGTCTCTGTCTTCAGCAGTCTTGCCTGTTCCTTGGCTTTGTCTTGGTGTTCCTCCAGAGAAGATGTGTTTGTTTTTCACTTATTTATATTCCCTATTGCACATTTTAAGTTGAACACAGAAAAATTTTCCAAATTGTCAAAACAGGTTGCGAAGCAGTGCTATAAAGGAGGGATGTAGAGGGATCTTACATCACTGGATACTTAGTAAAAGATGACTGTCGTGTTAAAAGGCAGATTTCGGTTCAGCTAGGTTTGATAAAGGAATGAGCATCTGACTTCCAGGCTGTTGTATACCAGAAATCAGACTAGACACTGGTTATCACCCTATTCGGTGGTAGTATCCTGACCTAGACAGCATCTTTCGTCATCCCTATTTGCTATCCCAACTTTAGCAAGTAGTAATAAGCGTGGAAGAAGTTAGGTCAAATTTAGTGATTGCCAGTGTTTTTGACCCTATAAAAGTTATTTCTTCTCCCTGGATCCAAGTCCTACATCTCTGTGCATGGTCATAGTTGCTCACACAAGGAAGCGTGTGCACACTTGTGATTGAGGCTGCTTTGCGTCTGCCAGGCAGCAGGGCAGGGAATTGCAGCTGGAAATAGGAACTGTGCTTCTCATCAGGGCGCAAGGCTGTGAACGAGTGGTCTGGAGGGTTAAACACCTCCCTAAGTCTGAGCAGGAGCCCAGCACATTTGATAAGACAATGGTGCAGTATCGATGCATAATAATGGGTTGGATTTGAGAAATCCAGATCATTTCTGTGGCCTTACGCGTGCAGACATGCAACTGTATTGCTGGTGTAAATTGTGGTTGTGAAAGAGGCTACAGCTTTGGCATTTGCATCCCTTGAGATTTACAATTTATGCATATTTACCACTTTGTGAAATATATTGGGGACAGCAAAAGGTACATCTTCTGCATAAAATTGAAAAGTAACTGAAAGTAGCTCTGATCAGAGCGGGAAAAATGACTACAGATTTATGGTTGACAAGCTTCAGAAAAGGTTCAACAGACTGTGAAAATTGACATTTAGCAAATGGCATTTCAGCTTTCATTTCTTGTGAAGCTTGTTGAAATGAACTGCAGGTTTTAAACAAAATGTTTGGTCAGTTGTTATGTTGGATGTTGCTTGTCTCATTAGTGCAGTTAATTAAAAGGGAGGACAAAAAGTCAAAGCCAGAGTCAATAAATTTGTTAATAAAGATTTAATTTGGTGGAATCATTATAAATTGACTGTACAATGAATGGATATGCCACAGGAGTATGAGTGTCTGAAGGTCTATAAATGGCTTTTCAGAAATAGCCATCAGGTTTGAGCCAATTTGTTGTGCTAAATAAGCTCTTCAAATCCACTTAGGCAAGTGTATACATGTTTCCAAAGAGTATCACCACCAAGTATATAATGCATACAGACATACCTTTTTTCCAGTAGGTTTTTTATTTTACCATTTCAAATCCTTTTAAATTTTGTTATCTCTATATTTCTCATTGTAAGTGATTTACTATTAAGTGAAATCATTTTAGAAGGAATGGAATAAATCATCAGAGATGAGAAAAAATAAATCAACACTGCAGAAAGCATGGTAAGCTGAACCTGTGTGTTATCCACGTGAGATTTTAATCTACCTGAAACTTTTCCTTTATGTCTGACCAAACAACAGGTAAAAATTCCATGACAGATAGACTTCAAAAGGAATTTAAAACTGGAAAGCTAGATCAACATTTCTTCTCTTCATAAAACAGTTCTGATGTAGAAGACTACATGTAACATACCGATGATAATGACTGTAATATTTGCATAGCACTGCACTCCTGTCACTAATCCTCTCATTTGCGTGTGTTGGGTTATCACAAGAAAGTGATTTCTCTGTCAGTGATGACATGCTGGTCTGCTCAGCAGGATTATTTAACACCCTGAAAAACAGAAGAATATGATAAAAAATCTACATCATACCACCTTCTTCCAAAGCAGGACAAAATAGCAAACCATGGAAGTAGTGAGGAGTTGGCCCAAATTGACCCAGTGGTCACCTGCTGACTGCACATGAAAGTCACCCCCAAGTAGAGCACTAGCACTCTATAGTGTCTATGTTAACAAATATTTTAATCTAGCAAGTTTTAGCTGACTCAAGTACCATCTCTCTGTCAGATTTTGTATTTTTAGTCCAACTCAGGTAGCTTTTGTCCTCCTACCACCATCCAGAAGCCAGTATAAACCTCAAGAAGAAACCATCCCTCTCCCCGCACCAATGGCTCAGGGTTGCTATGAAAATCAGTGGCCCCACAGGCCTCCTTTGTGATGTGTTCATCTCCTCTGTGTTCCTGATAGCAGCACTTTGTTAGACATTAGGTAGCAAGTGGTGTCAGTTGCCCCGATGAAGAGCTGCGGTGCTTTGTTTCTATTTCATTTCCTCCTCCCTGGCTTAGTGACAGTACGTCAAGATAATACCCGGTTAATTCTGGTTGAAAGGATTTCTTCCAATTTATGCCTTTTAATTAGAAGCTTTCAACCTGTAATTAGAAATTTACACCAGCCCAACCTTTGTTTCTGAAAAATGCATTTGTGGTTTAGGCAATTATGGTAACATAAAAAGTAATTTTTTTTCTCCACGTGTGAAATCAGCGTGCTCATTAAGGCACCCAACAGGCAGAGGAATTTATATTGTTTCAATTTGTTTTATTTTATTGCAATAAGTTATGTAACAAGGTATACCAGACAAGCTAAAAAAAGGTGATTTAGGTAGTAGATCTGGCATATCAACCTACTGAATCTGTTACTTTGCCATGCTGGGAGTGTTGAGAAGCTGTGGTCAGAGGGAGTGGAAGCATGGTTGTCCTGCAGCTTCAAGCCCTCTCACTAGCACACAGACCCACAAAGGAATTTCCAGACCATGACTTGACCAGTTTTGACCCAGACTATGTAACTTATGATGAGAGACATTTGGTGGTGAGTATTTGTAATAAAAATAATTGCAGGCTCTTAAGTTCCAGCTAGAGGCATCAGCGCTAGGGCTTAGTTAGAGCTCAGCCTGCTCTGTGATAATGTCATTTACTATCCCACTTCTGATCATAGAATCACAGAATGGTTTGGGTTGGAAGGGACCTCAAAGATCATCTAGTTTCTCAGGGACATCTCCCACTAGACCAGGTTACTCAAAGCCCCATCCAACCTGGCCTTGAACACTTCCAGGGATGGGGCATCCACAACCTCTCTGGGCAACCTGTTCGAGTGCCTCACTACCCTGACAGTGAGGAAATTCTTCCTAAAATCCCCAGGAAAAGGGGCATCTGTCCTTTGATTTCCCTCCAGCCAGAGCTGAGCCTCTGCTCCTGTATTTCATAGTTTCATATATGGTTGGTTCCTGGCAGAGATTACGTTAACATACAGGGCTATCCTCTACAGGGTGAATCTTCTCAGTCAAACCTACAATTGCTATCATGTTAGTAATCACACCCATGCCCTCAGCTGGTAACACCTCTGCCAAGCAGGGCAAGGCAGCACTGTGCCTGTGCAGGATGTGGCCCTTGGCCACTCAGCAGCTTCTTCTGGCCACAGCCAGGCACTGTTATGTGGAGGTTTCTCACCACGTGGCACACTGATGACTCTGGATCTTCCAGTTTAACAATTAAGGCTGAAAGATTGAGCACAGCAGGACAGAGGTAATCCTGCAGACAGCTCTCTGCTTGGCTCTGTCAGGCACAGTAGGGGTTCAGAGCAAGACTAGTCAGCTTACAGCCTGGTGAGGACAGTGGAGTTGCAGTCATCTGTACACTTAAAAGAGGAATAATGCATTTTGCATCCCTGAATCCCTTCCTTGGCCGCTTAAAAACCACATCTGTATTTACCATACATCATTCTCAACTATCTTCCAATTTCTGTTCTAATTTCTGACCTTGATTTATAAGCAACAGAATTTTTTAATTATCAAGATGATTTTAATTTTCTCAGCCATACCTCCACTTTGGTAAACATTAATCTCATACTTCTTTCTTTCACAGTCTTTACCCTCCGCCACTTCTCCAGTTCATAATGAAACTAGATCTCCATAGTATTACACACTACATTTTTCTCCCTAGATTAATTTGATATCTTCTGTTTGATTTCTGGTTTTGTCTTCTAAATACTATATTTGGTTTCATGTAAACCATTCCAGAAATTACTTTAAATGTAAAAAAAGAAACCAACCCCTAAAACATTTAGGACAACTTTGCATAATTACATCTCCTTCTACAATTCCCATGCTGTAGCATCGTAGGAAATCATAGAGAATTTACAATTGTATTTTGACTCATTCATGTTTTTCTAGTTTTACTGCTTTTTAGTGCCCTGAATAAGGCTCAGCTAGTGCAAACCATACTGGAAAACTACAACAGGGAACACAACAGTGTGCTGGCAGTAACTACATGCTCAAACTTTTCCTCTTTCTGAGGAAAGACATTTTTTTCAGAGGAAAATGAAAGCTGGTTCTCACCTGCGTAGTGCTACAAGCCAGCACTGTATGTACAAACTTCTGTGATTCCTCATTTTCCTAGACCTACTCAAATCTTCTTTGAATATTAGCTGACCATATTCCTGATGCTGTCTGTGACCTGCTTCATAATGATTTCAAACCACTCCTGGTACTCAATTAGTCTCCGCATGGAGTTGTAGTCTCTGAAGAGATGGTAAGATATTTCCATTATATGGTGAGGTAAGTATTGTTTTAGCATGGACTCTGTTTAGGGAAAGTTCACTTAACAAGTACCGGTAGCTCAAACTAGGTAAAAAAACATATAAACTGGTTTGTTTTGCGCTAAGCTGAAGTTAGCAAAACCAGCAACAGATTATTACTTTTTGTGAATAAGCACTTCCTTATTTATTGCAGCTGCTAGAGCTCTATTTTCTTTTTTTTTAAAAAAGAAAAAAGGAAAGTTGTAAACTAAAATGAGATTTAAGGCATCAGCTTGAGATTGAATTAGCAGAGCTGAAGCGGGGAGAAAGGGTCAGCACGTGGTCAATGCAGTGCTCCAGGAGAGGAGGATGGAGCAAGCACACAGGTACCCACAAACACACACGCTAACCCGTTCATCCATCTACCAGGAACTGCAGCATTTGCAGAGTCCAAGGAGAGCTATTCAAGCAGCATGTTCACTGTCCCTATCCAAGGAAATATTAAATCTTATGAACAGTTTTAAGCACAAGGATAATTCATATTATATTCTCAATTCCCTTTTCTCTTTCTCTTGACTCAGCTTTGTACAAGATCTCATTAGCATATGTGTTGCCCAAATACAGAACAGCAAAGCTGTTGCACCCTTTGCCATTTGAACCAGACTCGTCTCTAGCACAGAAAACTGTAATTTCCAATAAAGCATCATTAGACCTCTGCTCCTGTCAGGTCTCTGACAGATTTAACTGGTTTTTCCTTAAGAATTAACCATGGTTTGTGGATGATAGCTGAAAGAATTTTCATTCATTGTCCGCTAGATTATATTAGGAATTACATGAGGCTTTGGACCACCAGCCATAAAAATCTGTTTCAGAGTATGGCTGCCCTGGAATTGTTACTTATTAGATTTGCAGCATAAACACTGGAAACTGTATGGTGATGCACGCTCTCAAACTAAACAGTATTTATAGCAATAGGCAGGATTTACAATTGGATGACATGATAATAATATATACTTGTTTACTTCTGTAATTAATGTTCCTAAAGAAAATACCCTGGAAAGCTTCCATGAGCAAGATTTATTTCTGTTGATTGAGACTGTAATCAGATGTCCCTATTCAAACAGTAATTGGTGTGCTTCATTAAAATGTAATTGAAAACAAGATTTATGTCAATGCTAGGCAATAAATAACAGGGATACATATTTTCTTATTAGTGATGATCTCTTCTGTAAGCTCTCAGAGTACTTGCTGCTTTAGTACTGTGCAATGTATGTCATATTTTGTCCAAATGATGGTATTGTGGAGAAAGACGTTGTGGATTTTCCCCTTTTGATTTTAACCTCTCACTCTGATGTGTGGAGGGCAGCTTTTTTCTCTTTCCTGTTTTATATTAGTCTCACTGTTGTTGTCATATCTCAGCTTACTTTGTCCTCATGAAATGGCAGTAGCTTCCAGTAGGAAGGAAATCTAGTGATGAAGGTAGACATCAGAGCAGCACCTTTTGCTCTTTGGGAGATGACAAGACTTTGCATGAACTCCTGGTCAGTTGAGGTTTTCAAAGGTGAGTCCAGACCCAAACCATTGTTCCTCATCGCAAACATTTTCTATTCCAATACAAGCAAAAATAAGACAAATTTTTTTAAAAGTTTGAAAGCATTCTAGAAATAGAAACAGAAACCAAGCATTTTTTCTTTGCAATTCAGTAAAAGCTTATTAACTTCCAGTTAATAGGGAGAAAAGTATTGTGTTTTCTGTGAATACATGTATGTAAGATAACATGCAAATAATGGAGTCAGAAGTATAAGTCACTGTGAATGGGTGATCCCATTGATTTCATTGAAACAAGGGAGTTAGAACTGAAAACAAATATCAGCCTGAGATACTGGTTCATTACCAGCAAATTGATGGAGCTCTACATTTACTTGCTAGCATAATTTACCAATTGTGTGAGATGTAAGCAGGCACAGTGGTAACACTGGCTAATTTTATGCTCAATGTGAAATCTTATAGCTGGTCAGATGGATACCATAAGAAATAATTAGAGTCAGTAGAAATAATGGGCAACAGCTGCAGTAATACATGCTCTATTCTCAGTCCAGGGGTTTCTAGGCAAAATTAAATTAGCTCATGTTACCACACTGCTGCATCATATGCTCTTCACCTCCCAGGAGTGAACTTGTCTTTCCATTTCCATACTGCAAGCAAAGTTTGTGCCACACACAGAAAATCTGCGTGTTGGGAACAAGAAATTCTGAAGCTTGAGGCCATTCCTTGTAAAAAAAAAAAATTAGAAAAAGATCTAAAAAACAAAAAGTGGCACCAATAGGTCCCCAGCTCATGTTAACTCCTTTCACATATTGAGGATCATCCCCCTGCTGTTCTGCAGCCTTTAGAACTAGCCATGAATTGCAAGTCCTCTTTGCATCTATGATGGACCCAGGTGAATATTTTTCCCCCTGAACTATTAACATTAAAGTTTATTTTTTTTAAGGAAATTATCTCTGCTTTATTGGAAGCACATCAGCAGCCCCTAGCTGCAGGAGGTACTGCCTTCACATCTTTAATATCCTCTCTTCTCCCTAAATTCAAAAGGCCATTCATAATAGTAAGGAAAACAACACATTATCCTGGAGGGAGTGAGGAGAGGGACAAGAAGGAAATATAATCCATGGTACTGGAGTGATTAATGTGACTGTTTATGATGAAGGAAATGAGAACTGGAAATCTGGGTAAGTAATGATCTTTCCAAGAGAATGACTTTCACTGAAACCACAATACAACTCATACGCTGATCTTCCTTAAATTATTGCTGAAGTTTTCAAAGCAAAGCAGGGATGGCACTGAAAATCTTGCTACTTTGTTGATTCCCAGGAGCACAGAATTTCCAGCAATAGCAGGAGAGGAGTTCACTATGAGATGCCTGCATGCCATCACAGCTCTTTAAAATGTGAGATGCTTCGGTGATAGGTTTGAGTTAAAGGGCTTAAGAGGCACATTTAGCACTGTCCATTAAGCATGGTGAGTTGGAGAAAGGCTTCCCCTGCATACATCATCTCATACGTTGATATGCAGGCCAAGTGTGCTTAGTGGGAGGAACAAGACTAACAGTATTTTTGATGAAGGTAAGGGCCTAATACTACAGCTTTGGAAAGATCAGTTATGCATCTGCCAGCCATCTGTCTTTGGCTTTGGTACTTACGTGGCCTCAGTTATTACTGTATGTAGCCACTTCAGAACCACTAATATATTTATCTTTTTATCCTCCCTGTGGAGTTGCGAAGTGCTATTACCTCCATTGCAGAACTAAGAACTCACATTAAGGGTCAGATTTGTTATGGCATTTAGGTGCTCAATGGGGTTTCAAAAGCACCTAACACCCGTTGTAATAAGTGAAACCTGAGTACTTTAATAGTTCTGAAAATCCTGTTACTTGTATCTTTTCTTTTAAAATTTTGCACTTACATGACACCCTGGGATCCATAGGAGAGGTTCACATGTTGTCAGTAGTTACTCAGACAGGAGACTGAGTCTTCATCCACCTAAGAGACTATAGGTGGGACAGGAGCAATTTTATGGCAGTAGCTTATCTTGATCCTGAATTCAGCAAGCTGTAACTCTGGATCACGGTGAATTTACCCTCCTTGCCCAGCTCTGAGAGGGGTCAGAATCCGTTTCTGGAAATATTGGAGCAAAAATAAGCAGCACCCATGGTCAATAAAAAGGGCTTATGTGGCAATTGCTGGGATGGAAAATTTAAGACCAGGAGCAAATAATGAAACAATCTATATTCACACAGCCACCTTCCCAGCCTACTGCTTTAAGTATGGGCTTACACCTAACCGTGAGATGTGAATCCTACTGAAAGCTCCAGAGTATCACACTGGAAAACAAATGTTGATTTTTAAGAAGTTATCTGTTCATCACTAAATCATTGTTTCGTTATTAGTCTTCAAATTGGTTCTGCTCTGAACGACAGAATTAGGTTTAAAAAGCAGAGTGTCTCTTAAACACTTGCTTCAAATGAAAGTACTCAGTAAACAGTACTCAAACCCCCTAGAGCATAAACTCCTCAACTGCGTTCTCTGGCTTTGCATAGATTTTTCAGCTCCTGGTTTAAAGACAGGTGTCTCAGGGATTTATTCAGGATATCAGAAAATAATCAAATTAAATCCCTTACAATCATATGTTGCTCAAATGCCAGGGGAAAATTTATTAAGACCTTTCTGTACTCATTTACAGTAGCATAAATTGGGAAAAAAGTCCCATGCAAACAGATAGAGTCACCCCTTTATCAAACATGTAAGAGAGAGAAGAGTCAGGCTCCAAACCCACAGCACAAGTACAAAACCTTGTGAGCTGCAGGACCAAGTTTCTCATTGTTGGAAGAGCTGCACTTTGCCGTAATAGCACTTGCACTCATTTCTATAGTTCTAAGGTTCTAAAAAAAAAAATTAAAACCTGGGCTTCAAAATGATGTTTTTAATATTAAAGGGATGTGGTTTGGTTAATTCAGCATGTCAGCAAGGTTGCAGCTGTCTGAGCTTGTGATTTAGGATGACAGAGTCGGGGTCAGCTCAACTACATTTAAACACGTGGTGGTGCAGGGGAGCGGGGTGGGTTGCAGAGCAGCAGCAAAGCCCCAGCATCCTGTGCTTGACCCGCGTTACACCGTGGACTATCCAGAGGTGCTCGAGAGGTGCTCCTTTATGCCTTCCTGAGGCAAGAAGCTCTGCAAGGATTAGGATGTGTCTAACTGCATGGATTTTCATCAGTGTTTTTAAGATGCTGTTATCCTCCCTGTAGGTTTTCATTGGGTAGAGGAGGGAGAACAACTCAGTCACTTTTAGATAGGAGAAGAAAATAAAACTGTGGGACGATGTTATCTAATATGCTCCCAGGTACTTGGTAGCTTGTTCAAAGCATAAATTTAACTTGGTTTGGTGTTAGGGAAACCTGTGTGCACAGGGGACAATATGCAAGGGAAAGATCCCTCTTCATCCCCTGCCTCATGGGAAGACATTCACTGATATCCCAGCTCTCTGCACTCTCCAGTAAAGCACTGATGTGGGACTGGGAGGCTGCTCTGGCACAGGGCAGGAATTGAGAGCTGCTGCTGCTGCAAATGAAGGCATTTGCAGTGTGGTGTCTGAACACTGTTTTGAACTTACAAGATTTATTTCTCAGTGGGCAGAAGAGCTACAAGATTAACAGATGAACAAATATATTGAGACAGCCAAGACATCAAAGAAATTGAAGAGTCACTAAGATGCTGGAGAGCTGAAGAGTCACCTGGCCATGGTTCTTAGGAATTATTTTATCCTCAGATTAGCTCAGCTGTCTTGGGATTTGAACACATCCTCTAGTGAATTAAGCTACAATGACTTAAGACATTACTGGCCTCAGCTGTCTGCTTCTCCTCCAAAGGATCTTGCCTTTGGAGCAGAGGCAGCAGGAGGGAATATGTGCCTACATCCCAGCCACTGCAGTTCAGATTGTGGGGGCTTAGTGGAACCAGAGCATCCTTCATTTTTTGGAATAGTGCCAGCTTGTGAGCTGCACCAAGGATGAGAGCATACTGTATCCCTGGGCAGAAATCTCCAGGGAAAATATGGGACATACAGTGTGTTAAGCTGCCGTAATGAAAGCCACTAGAGTGCATGTGTGAGCCCTAAGGCTGTGTACTGTGGTTATTTTTACCACAAAGCAATTCTAACAGGTATTGGAAAGGCAGTTATTGCAATTGGAAGGTCAGAGGGAGTCATATCCCAGGTAGCACTATTTAATGTCAATCATTCTTTGCAAGCTTTTCCTTCTCTTATTCTTCATGGAATCTGCAATTCAATCAGGGGAAAAAAAAAAAAAGTGAGTAGCAGCTGTCTTAGCCTTAGGTTCCTTGTACAGAAACCAGCCAAGGGGTGATACCAGTGGAGGGATCAGAAGAAGGTTTATGTAAGATGTAGCTTCCCTGCAGAGAGCAAACCAAAAGCAGCTCAGGATGATTGTGCAGAGACTGCTAACTGTGAGACCATGCTTGTTCCTTGGGCTATGTGTGCCTCAATTCTTCCCTGAAATTTAGATTTATTTGAGTCAGACAGGAAATTATGGATGTTTGGAGTCTTGAGGGAAAGGCATTCAAAAAGCAGTAATATGAAGACACCAACAAGAGAGAAAGTCATAACTTGAAAAGTACCACACAGAGGGAACTGTACCTTTGCTTTATTGAACTGTTGGCTGCAATAAATACAGCTGAATTCCCTCAGTCTCCCATAATGTTGTCTCAGTACCAGCAGGAGTCCATTTAAGAATACACTTGCTTGCACAAATGATTATATATGAAGAGCAGAGAAACAGCTGAAGTGCCACTGCTATAATGCAAGCAAATCCTAAAAGCTGCCCAAGTAAGCTCAGTGGTTGTGTGCTGCCCTGTGCTTTGGTTTTGTCAGTGCTGCCTGCCCAAAGCAGTCAAAGCAGAGGAGCTTCTGTTCCAGTCTGTCTGCCTGCTTCACCTGGGGAGATCATAGTCTAGCTTTTGTGATGGCACAGTAAATAAATGGTGATAAAAATCAACTAAGAGAATATTCCGAAGGAGGGAGAATTGCTTTTTTATTATCATTTTCAATAGAGAAAGTAATAAAAGACTATATTACAAAGAAGAGAAGAGACAAGTATAATACAAGACCTATGAATGGGTAATCAGCAAAGAACCTAGTGCTTCTACATTGTACTGCATTAGCCCAAATTGCCTGAACGAAAAGGTTTGGCTGTGTTAAACAGTGCTGTAACAGGGGTGGCAGATCCCTGTGTGGTGTATCCATGGTTAGGAGGGGTCGAAGCACTGCAGAAGGGGGCTTGGCTGGGAGCAGTGAGATATTAGCGTAGGACTGACAACTGGGAATTTTGCAGTCTTCAGCCAGGTTGTTTTCATTGATTTCCTTATGTCCTTAAACCCTTCCAAACCTCACATTATATGGAGTCAAGAGAACTAATTTCTTCTTGCTTGAACAATGGTTTGAGGAAGAAAAGTGCTTGCACTCTCTCTGTAGGTGTACATATATACCTGTTGCTAATATCCCCCATTAGCCCTGATTAGTTAGAAATCTGAACCTACATATGAGCAAGCTGATCATGGGGGAAGCTTTATTGCACATTGCACCTTGTCCCAGCATTTACAGCATAGCAAAGCTGATTTGAAATGTTAGCAGATTGGATTTGTGATGCGTTTTACCACACCGTGCATTAATTCTTTCCACTGACTAAACCAGGCATAGATCTGAACATCAACAGGTCCTAGGTGCTGTGCAATGGGTAGTCAGCCTGTGCCAGCCTGAGATTAAGCATGGCTATTCAACCCACCAAGCTCTGCAACTCCCCTTTCTGTTACAGACTGGAGTCCCCTACGCGTGCACTGGTGATGGAGGCTCCGAAAGGCATTGAGATCAATGCTGAGGCCGGCAGCTTGAAAGCCACATGCCGGACAGAGCTCAGGCTGGAATCCAAAGATGGAGAGGTAAGCGAAGGATGTCAAGCCCTGCAGCAAAAACAAAGCCACAGATCTCCTGCAGATTTGTAGCCTTCTGAGTCACTGAGCCACTGCATTTGAACCACTGGTGTGAAGGCACTGGTGAAGCAGGACTTCCTGGCTTAGTTTTGGCTAGCAGTGATTGAACATATCATAAGCAAACAAGCCTTACTCTGTGGCAAAGGCTGATTCATTATTTTTTAAGTGCCTGGATAATAGCATCTGTTGTTCAAGCAGATTTATGTGGTTGTAAAATACACAGTGGTCGTAAATTCTTTGTTTCCTTGTCACTTTAAAACAAGATTTACTTGGCCAACATAATTAAATCTTTTATTATACATTTTTCTATAAGAAGAGCTTAATTTGCCATTATTGATCTGAAAGGCTTTTGCGGCTGATGTTTTCCTTTGGAAAGAAAAGGAACATTAGGAGACAAAGGTTGTTACACCAGGGAGACTTCCAAAAGGGAAGAGAGACTTAACTAAAACTAATAACACAGAACAAAAGTAAAATAGGCATTGAGTTAAGCCTCTCCTGGTGTCTCAAAAACACATGGGAACATAGTTCTTGTCCCATCCTCCTTCCACAACGATGGAAGACACTGAAGGATGTGGCTTATGAGGTCCTCCTGGGGAAGCCACTGAGAGCCTCAGCAGGAGGAACTTCCCTTTGAACCTAAATCTGCTGTCAATAGGGCTCCAACATCAGCTCGTGTTTTCCCCTCTTAGTGCCACCTGCAATAAATAGAATGGGATTTTTATTGCAACTCCTGTTATTTGTAATCATTTGCATTTTAAGGCATTCCAAACCCAGATCACAAGTGTTAACAAAAAAACTTTCAAAAGTACAAAACACCCCCTAGTTATTATACTACAGTTGAAATCCAAAGCATTTCACTACTGCAAGCAGCAACTTACCTTAATGTTTTTAACACTAAGTTGCTTTTAAAATGCATATATTGACTTGTCTTTTTCAGGAGATTAGATGGTTGGATACTGAAACTAGATACACTTACTGTAATTGCAAGATAAGAGCAAATACCATCAGTTGCCCTATAATATTCTAGTGTGCAGGTTATCTTACTGGGCTCTTCTTGGTAATGTTAGAGCACTCCTCTGTAGCTGCCATGTGTCTTAAGAGCTGCTACATGTTTGCTTTTATGTTCTGTTTTATGAGGAGAAATTCAGGTCTGTTATGGCATTTAAGCTACTTCTAATACACATAAAAGTGTTACACATATACATAAAATATACATAAAAGGCAGTGCTGTGAGCCTGCAAGTGTAACTGGCAGTGGGATCACAGTGCCAGAAGTCCCAGTGGAGGAGCAGAGTCTTTGTGCGGATGTGAATCTCCCAGCAGTGGGGTATCTCTGGTTGGGTTAACCCACATACGGAGCTAAGAAAATATGGTGGGCAGATTAGCAGAACCAAACTGGAAGTCTTACCAGAAACAAACAGGAGGTCTTAGGTTGCTCATGGTAAAGACAAATAATATGCTTACTCAGATTTGTATCGGACTTCCCCATCTAAATAACTTGACTACCCAGTTTTTGTAGCAGCTGAGTTGTCCAAAGGAAGCTTCTTTAAACACAAGATCAAAATAACAGCTCTCCACTAATTCTCTCTCTTTCTGTCTCTCTGTTCTCACCTCCAACTTCAGATAACGTTGAATTCTGCAAAAATCAAACTACCTAACTTGCCTCAAGGATCTTCCTCTTCTGCAGGGTCCAGGCAAAAAATCTATGAGCTCTGTGTGTGTCCCAATGGGAGGTTATTTCTGTCTCAGGCAGGCACTAGCTCGACCTGCCAGATAAATACGAGCGTTTGCCTTTGAGAGACAATTTGCAGTGGGGCATCGCAGGCAGCACAAAAGCCAGTTCTGGTCTCACAGATTGCAGCTGCCAACTATTTTTACAAGAACACAGAAAGCCTATCAAAGACTTTTTTTGTGTGCGCGCGTGTGTGTGTGAATATATATATAAAAATATATATATAAAATATATATATATATATCCTCTGTGTAAAATGATGTTTCAGTACAAGGAATCCCAGGGTGACCCTGTTACATTTGTGTAGCATTTCTCTTTCCCACACGAAAATTTACTGGCACAATCTGCTGAATTGGATTCGATGCTCCCCTAGACCCTTCTTCTAGATTAATATAGTCTAATGATCACCCCTCATTTTTGAGCATTCTCAGAGCAATGGGATGGGTGGGCAAGGCCCTGGAACTGATGTAGACCCACCAACATAAAAAGGGAAGAGAAGCATCTCTGACTATTTTTGCACCATTAAATCAGTAGTATGAAAAAGAAAAAAAAAGGAAAAACCCCACCAAAATAGCCAGATGTACTATATTGATCACCTAGAGTGACCCAAGGTACCTGAGGTTAAATTACACTCTTTAATTTTCACCTGAAGCATGGCTCCCTGTTGGGAGAGGTGGATTGCACTTGGCCAGTAGAAAAGTCCAAATCTTCTTGCTGGAATAATCATGTACTTTTCCGAAGGGGTTTGAGACTCGTCTGTGCGTGGCCAAGGGAGGCTTGTGCTATTCACACATTTTTTGTGATGCATCAGCACTAACCCTAACCTAAAATCATCTCTGTGCTAACAAAACTGGCATTGCATCTCATTCTTGGAAGGAAAAAAACTGTGAAAGTTGGACTAAATAGAAAAATCCCGAACCTCCTTAGTTATCCTGGATCATGCTACACACTCTCCATTAGCACTTATTCATTCTGAAAAGATTTGGTGTGAAGATGTGATGATTTAAGATCTGGATATTGCCTATCAGCGCCTATCGAAACAGAAAAATACCTGTTCTACCTATAGAGAAATTATTACAAATTAGATGCGTAATGTCGATACGATGCCAGAATTTTTCGTATTTCTTTTCAGGATATACAGTCCAAGGTCACTTAGATTTGGTGGAGACTGCAAATATCAGAGATGCTAACAATGAAACAGACTCTTCTAAGGATTTAGAAAGGTTGTGACAAAGCCAGATTACCAGAAAGCAAGAGCTTTAGATGCTGGCTTCTCTAGAATTTGAGGCCCAAAAACTTTGTAGATGGATCTTTTCATGGTTGCATGTTTCCTTAGTTTAAAGTCTAGGAGTCACTTATGGACAGGATAAAACATAAAATCT
Organism: Eurystomus gularis; assembly: GCA_013400335.1. Classification (NCBI taxonomy): domain Eukaryota; kingdom Metazoa; phylum Chordata; class Aves; order Coraciiformes; family Coraciidae; genus Eurystomus; species Eurystomus gularis. The sequence continues at coordinate 69,270 of VZZY01022048.1, read as the reverse complement.
GATCTGGTAACATTACTTCCACTGCTCAAGTTTGGAAGAATAATGAGGAGAACCCAGATCATTGAATTCTGACCCATAATTGCATCTACATGCATGAAAAAAATCCTTGAAAAACAAATATACTAATTACTGCAAAAGTATCCAAGTTGCAGTAAATCTCACAAAGACAGCAAGGTTTCTAAGCGAGAGATGCTTTTGAAAATGTTACCTCCTGTGCAAATGTGACAGATCTGTGCCCATCCCTAGTGATACCTAAGCAAAGCTGGTAATCTTCAATCAATCTTAAAGATAAAATGTAGCTGACAGAAATCTTCAGAACTTATTTAGCCCATTCTTTTTTACAGATTTCTACATATTTTCTTGTGGTCTGGAGAGTACCAGAGTTTGATTTTTAATTTTTTTTTTTAATGAACAATTCTGGCTTAATCCAAAACTGACTGGAATCAAAGGAAAGATTTATATGGAGTTTAGATTAGATGTGTTGCTGCCTAAGAAAGCAGCACTCCCATAAAATTTATTCTGAAATGAGATTGAATGATCTGCTTTTATTCCAGTAATGCTTTCCAATTAATTAACTGAAGTCAAACTACTTATTAATGAATATTCCTGTAATTATTATGTCTTGAGTCAACATTTGAATGCAAAGGGTCACCCAGGATAACAATTGTATTGGGACACAGGACTATACCATCTCTGTTCAAAGAGGGGACTTGTGCCTATGCCTTAAGTCAATGCACTCAGCAAGGAGAAGCACATCATATTTATCTTGTTATTAAAACTAGTTTATTTGGGGGGAGGGACAGGAGGGTGTCTTGGGAACTGGTTGTGCAACTTAAAACAGATATTAATGAAATGCATTAAGACTGTAGGGGCACTTAGTGATACAGACTTTTTTTTACCATGTTAAATATTGCAAAATACTGTGTACATTACCTCTGGGACCACAGCTGAAGTCCCATTCATAGTCCTACATTTACTGTAGAATTTTTTTCCCTGTTTCGTTTAATAGCAATCACAAACCTTATAGCAAGCACGGCCCAATTCATAAACAAATCCTGTTTGAGCAGTTGTGAAGACGTGCTACAGGAAGAGAATCATAGAATCACAGAATCGTAGAATGGGTTGGGTTGGAAGGGACCTCAAAGATCATTTAGTTCTCAAACTCCTGTCATGGGCAGGAACACCTTCCAGTAGACCACGTTGCTCAAACCCCCCATCCAACCTGGTCTTGAACACTTCCAGGGATGGGGCATCCTATAAAGAAAATGAGTTGCATTAACTTTCCCAACCCTGAGAGTATTAATGCTGATGAGAAAGACAGGGCTGAATGCAGGGACTGACCCAGCAGGGATACTGCGTCCTGATTTCCATACTCTGCTCCCAAGAGGCCAGTGACTCAGTCCTCACCCTAATGCACCCTCTTGCTGCTTTGCTGAGGATTTCCATCCCAATAAATTAATTTTGAGTGGCTGATCTTCTCAGCTGGGCTCTTGGATGAGGTAATCACCTTCTTAAGGACATTCAGCCATTTATTTTGGTCCAAATTTCTATGGGGGAGCTGTTAGAGAACGACCTTACACACCTGTGCCATCACTACAGATGTTTCTCTGAAGTGAACAAAGGGTACGTTAATTATGTCTACGCAAAGGAATTCTAGTTACATCAATACAATTTACAATCATGTTTTCATCTTAAGAAGTGTAAAATTTTATGTTGTGTTGAAAAACAAGGAATCGTTGCTAGAAAGATAGAACCGGTATAGAGACATGTAAATCATTTGAGCCCCACTTGAGTTTTAAGACAGTGGTTTAGGTGATGCTGCCTGTGCTTGTCTTGGCCACATGATTAGTCTCTTGCTGTTCAGCTAGTGGCAAACCAGAGCAAACACGACTGCGTGTCTGAGATCCTGGGGGAAGAAACAGGCATTTTGTTAAGAAAGCAGCATGCAAGCACATCTAGCTATCTCTAGCTTCAATTTGTTGGTGAGGGCTGTTGTGGAGACACTGACTTACCTGTTGGACAAGGCAAATGCATGAGAGTCACTTTTCCTCCTGTCTGCCCCGAAATCCCTTACGGTTGCTGTACCTGTATGGATTGGTTTTCCCTGAGTCTATTTAAATTAGAGCCTCCCTGGCTGGAGTTTCATCCATATGCTCTACCTGCCATCGGTAAAATGCCAAAAATGAACAAAGGTTTGTGTATTTCTTTGTGAATTGGGCCTGCAGTTTACCTCAATTGAGCATTTGCTATTTGAGGAGATGGTGTTTATCTCAAACAGGAGCTTAAATTTACCTCCCAATGCTAAGGCAAGGCTGGAGTGGATGGTGAATTTGTTTCTGCCGAGTTCAATGGAAGAGATGTTGATGACTTTGTGGCCTGAACTGGAACAGGAGCTGGATAGGTGACAATTCAGGGCACTGAGGGCAGTGGAAATGCTGCCAGCCCTCGGGGTGGCTGTGGGACTGAATCCTGCCTCAGCACTATGTGCAGATCTGCATTGCAGCTGGGAGCACTAAACCCCATTGAAATGCTAATCAAGGGACTGTGATACTAATGTCAATATACCTTAGGCAACCATGAATACTGCAGTATTAATAAATGCATTTATGTATTGTAACTCTTAACTTCATCGGGTTTTGAGACCTTCCTAAATTTGCTTCAAATGCGACACTTCAGTAAGCAGCCAGGAAAGTGACTGTCAGTGCTCACCTGTACACCAATACCTTATCCATATGCAGTGTATGACCCTTCTGCTGTCATAGGTGAGTTAGGATAGTTTTTCTAAAGGAAAAAGACTCCTCCATTAGCAAAAGCAGAGATCCTAATACTGACTATACAACTGAATTCATTCTCCATGTTTCTTTGTGGGGTTTTTGTTGTTGTTGGTTGGTTGGTTTTTTACACTTTTGAAGCATATTACCCAGTAGTCAGTGAAATGGGTAGCTTAAAAGTACAAAGAAATGTTAACACTAAAGAAAGTCATCAAAAGGGGAAGCCAGTAACTACTAGAATACGTATAAGGCCTCTCCTACGTATGCATTTTTAGTAAACTAAGTATGTGCAAGAATGATTTGTATCTCAGGCATGTGCTGTCAAACATCTGTCTTTTAAGAGGAGTTTTTTTTTTCTTCTTTAATCATAAATATCACCTTGTACAAACAAAAAAGTGTAAGACATAAGCCTAAAAAAACACCCTCCCTAGAAATTGCTCCAGGGTTAAAGAGAGATTCCTACAGAGCTTGCAAAGATGTCAGGTTAGTTCACATCATACCTAGTTTGCAAATACAGGTGTTCTTAAAGGAAATTAACTTTTATTGTCATAAGATGCACACACACACAAAAATATGTATATATACGCTCACATAGACTTGTTTACAACAAAAGCCAATTTTCTTTATATTTGTTGTTATGGCTTTAAGTTTCACATTGCAAAAGAGAGTGAGACAAAGACCAAAGACTTAAAGAAATTCATCCCTTCTCTGGTTGCCCTCATGCCTGAAATGCATTAACTTTAATGGTGCTTTTTTGAAGTGGGCAGGAAAAATAGAGGTTTATTCTAAAGCTGCATTTGAGACAGTAAAGTGGCAGGAATATTCTAACTTTGTTAATGGGGAGAAGAGGAAATAATGTGAAAACTCTTTAAATGTGTGCAGAGGGCATGTTTACCTGAAATTTGAAATGTGAAGAAATAACCCAAAATGTTAAAAAACATCATTCTGTGCTAAAAGTATAAAAAACTGAGTAAATGCTACTGGCTGCTCACTTACCTGCACTCAAGCAGTAGCAGATCAGGAATTTCAGTAGCTCCTCAGTGAAGAAGAGTAACTGTACCATAATGATTTCATTTTAAAAGTGCATGCAGTAAAAACAAAAAAAAAAAGTTAGAGGCTGTGCTCTTTTTTCTTTTATGGCTGACATTTTAAATTTTGAAATGTCATCATACAGAATTCACCCCTGCAAGCGCAGGGCGCATTCCTGCAAAGCTTTGCCAAGCACTGGATTGGTGCTTTTTGAATGTGAAAATACCAGCCTTTTCATTGCCATTGCTGTTGAGGAACGCAATCCTGGCAACATTTCCATTTTCCCCATTTTAACCTTTTTCCTCAGTTCTGAAGTTGCTGTGTAATATTTGGGTAGCTGGTGTCCTGCCACACCATGGGGCTGCATGCAGGTGGCCAGCAGCCCCTGAATCCCCCATCGTGTTGCTTCTCAGTCTCACATATCCCCAAAAAACAAAACCTGTATGCAGTAGTGGTACTAAGGTGAAACTGGGGACTTTTAGGTAAAGTCTGCACAGTAATTACTGTGTTTTCACAGCTGATGTAGCTGTGAGTGGTGCAGGATTAAACAGTGATGTGGCGCTGATGAGATTACTCAAGCAAAAGTGGAGTGAATTAAACAAGGCAGGTAGGAGGGAAAGGGAAGAAATGGTCAGAGACATCACTGTAATCACAGTAATGCAGCAAACTTCTCTGTTTACACTATTATACTTCAAATTAATAACATCCATTTTGCTAAATATGGTAGCAATTATGCTTGATCTTCATGGTGCACAGTGGAATTACTGTCACTGAAACCACTTACAGCTTGGGCCATTCAGGATTGCTAGGGTGTTGTTTCCATCCACAATAACCACAGTGGCTTGGGGCTTTGATGGAAATTATAGTGAATAGCTTGTATTTAGAAAGCTTTTAAGTCTGCTGTGGTTGAGAAACCCATGGTTATGCACATACAGCCCTGAGGCTTTATCTTTTCAGGCTCTCTTGTCGTGCCACTTGAATTGTATTGTGCCCTTGTGAAAAGTGAAACATTCTTTATACAGGAAAATATGGATATTTAAAGCTGCAGGATTTTTATCCGAAGAGAAGAAAATATCATCATAGTGCACCCCCGAGATTTTCCATCCAAGTCACTTTAAACTAGAGGTGTGAGTCCCTTAAAAATTAATTTGGTACAAGTGTAATTCCTGTGGGAAATGTAGCACTGGTGCCATTCCCAGGAAATGTCTCACATTATTACAGCTCAAAGCCACAGAGTTGCTGGGATTTTCTGCCACCAGTCAGTAGTGATGAGCTGCCTCAGAGGAAGCCAGATTTCCTTTGAGGCAACTCATCTCCATGGATTGAGCTTTTGTTAGTTTTTAACCAATACTAAAAAAAAGGAAGGGTATGTCCACTGTATGTTTGTCTCACATTGAGCTGGTTGAATCTTTCTGCCAGGAAGAGAAAAATATCAGAAGGAAAAAATTGTGCAAAAGTGTTACATTTACACTCTGCCCTGTTACCAAATACTTCAGGCAAAAGACTTCAGACAAAACATGCAGCCTTAGTTAAACTGTCTTTTCTTCTAAGATTAAAAAGGACTTTTTGGAGCCTTTCATCAGGTCCAACCTAAATGGGAAGTCTCACATTTCTAACATATTTGCCATTATAGGATTAGGCCCACTGCAAAGCATAGGTCACGTGAATCTTTGCATGTAACGGGAATTTTAATTTGCATTGTATGCTCACATTTTTGCCCCGTTGAAAAGGCCTAACCGCCAATCAGCGATAAGGCATTCCAAAGCCTGCTACTGCTAAATGTTTACCACTTTCTAATATAGTTTCTTCAGTCTTTTAAAAATTTCCTCATAACAAAGCCCTTGAAACATCTTGAGGCAGGCTGGCACTGGAGAGCAAAAGCATAGTTATTTGTGGGCGGTTTTATTTTTATCAAAGGCTGGCTTGTAGTTGAAAAAATGTTGGTGTTTGAGTTTCTCCCACACTTATTTAGCTGCAAACACCACCACCCCCCAACACTACGGCAAGATTTCTCTAGGGTAGCTGCCTTAGAGCAGGGAGTTAGCTCCTTCACTAAAAAAAGAGCCTGATCATTTTGTCTTCATCTGGGTCTTCCTCTGGGCTTGTGCACTCAGTATCAGTGCTGTTGTTGATGTAATGGATAATGAAACACTTTGGCAGTATTAATGGTTTTACAGCTGATCTGTATCTGCAGTCTGAGTGGTATACATAGTGCTGGTAGTAGTTGGTTGCTGTTTTAACAAGTCTTTGACCACCTTCAAAGCATCAGAAGTAACTCGAGAAGGCACAGCTGAGTAGCTCTTAAAGCCACCTCTACTATGTGCTGTTTCTACCTGTACAGCATCTGAGGGGGATGCCTTGGGGATGGTACCCCAGTACGCTGCCTCTGCTTGGGAATCCTGCAGGGTGGAGGAGGCTGGTTGGTGGCTTTGCCCTTTCTCACTTATCTACATCCCATCACCAGGTCCTCTGCTCTAGAAGTAGCAGCAAGGCATGATGTCTGCCTTTGGAGACTGGGCTGGAGCAGAGCAACAGGCTCATTCACAGCATGGGGATTTGACTCTCTAGCTGGTGTAAATGAGGATTTGGCTCTGCTTAACTCACTGGCAGCCTACACCACCTGAGGGTTTGGCCCTAAAGGTTTAGCATCTTTTGTGAAATCAAAAGGAAGAGTTTGGCTGCCCTGTCTAAACTACAGCCTGGATGCTCCTGGGGTCAGCTTGGGACACAGGATGACTCATACCTTTGGGGTTTTCCTTCTCACATGGGTGCAGATAAAGAGCTGCGGCAAGTATTCCCATCACTGCCAGCTCAAGCCACTGCCTGAAAACGGAGGCATGTTCATCCAGCCTCATTCATTGCCACCACCACGAACCATGCTGGAGTTCAGCTGGTGTTTTGTTGGGCAATGTGTGAAGCAGGAGGTCTCCAAGGTCTGCCAGTCCCTCTGGCAGTAAGGCTGGGCTGCACTGTTTGCAGGGTGGCTCTCACAGGGCAGGTGCTGCTGGAGGAATTCACTTTCTTGTCCCCTTTTGTGAGTTATCAGAGCGAGCACAGAAGTTAAGATTAACAAATCCTGGTCTTACTAAGGAGAGTAACAGCATACCAGAAACCTCATAAAGAGCAGATCAGAGCAATTGTCATATACTATGTTTATTCAAGAAGGGCTCAGCTGACAGCATTCACACCTGGATTCCTCACTAGGTCAGAGCTATGCAGTACTTTGGGAGCAAGGAAGGGACTGAGCTGCTGGATCTGAGTCAGATCCCTTTGGGTATTGGTTTTGTTTTGTTTTGTTTCCCCAGTCCTTATTTGAATTAGTTTCCTTGTGCGTGAAAGCCAATAGAGTCATTGATATTAACCCCAAAAATGCTCCATGTAGGTAGACCCAGCAGCAAAACAACATTCAGTGCGAGTCAGAGCAAAACCCCGTTCATTACAGCAGTAGCATAAAAGGCATGACCCATATGCTATAGCAATTTTCATCTGTGATGGTAAAATACGTTGTCTGACCTCTACTCTAATAACCACCAATGACTTTGATTGTGTAAACAGGACAAAATGAATTTAAAGTCTTATCACAGTTCTCATTAAGAAATTCAGATTTGTTTGGCTTTTTTTTTCTTTTTAATTTATGTATGTGTGTGGTTGTGTGGGAAAATATACAGCTTTTTTTGTATCAAATAACATCAATCCTTGCACACTCTATGCAAAATTTTGTAAGCATTGCAATAATGCTATGAATTACACAAGGAACTATTTTAACTTTATTACACTTTCTGTATAAAAAAGATTTGTATTTAAATGATTTCAACTGCAATCTTGTAAAATATATTAATAAAATAATGATTGTTAAGAAGGAAAGAGATGTTGAGGGTTTTTTGTTTGTTTGAGTATGACAAACATGTATTAGACCTGAAACTTTCATATGTCTGTAGGATATGGATAGGGTATGTCTCTATATCTATATGTGCATGGGCTGTGGACCTACAGATACACACATCACACTAGTGATCCATTTCACAGCATCTAGTCCCTGGATATATTAATGCCAAAAATGCCATAGAGGATGGAACAAGAATCTCTGTGGATGGCTGTTGGAAGAAAACCTGTCATCAGCAAAACAAAAGACCTTCTCTTTGGTGAAAGTTGAGTTACTGTCTTGCTTACAGTTTTGTTGAACTTCTCACCCTTGTCCTAGCATTAGAAACTCACAGCCAAGACGTGTTGCAGTCTTTGAGGTCCTCCCCGAGCATTACAAATCTCTTGACCTGCATCACTTGCTGGTAGAGGGGATCTGGTGCTGCTTGTGCTCCAAACCAGCAGGAACTTGAGGTTTTCCAAGAGGGACCAGAGTTGGGTGCATGTGCCCAGGAATAAGTCCCCACCTGCACACAGTGTAGAGAGCATGAACTCAAGTCTACCTGCAAAAAAATAATTAAAAAAAAATAAACCCCAGCCCAGCAGCCTGGACCAACTCATAGAAATCCTCTTGAAAACCTCTGGCTGCTTTAAAGATCCATCAGTTTTATTTTAATTGGCTAACTAATCAGATGCTCATGAGTGACTGCACATACCAGGCAATCACTTCTGAGGGCATTTTGCAGGAGCTAGGTTTTAAATATGAATTTGTTCACCCTGGATTTTGTCACTAAATGAAGGCATTGATTGAGGCTCATTATCTGAACGAATAGCAAGAATTCAATCCAGCTGAAAAGATGTGCACAGAGAGTTCGAGCCTAGTCCTCACTGCTGAGACACTGCCAGAATCCAGACTGTAGGAATACTTGTTTACCCGTTCACAGGGGCTCCAAAGAAGTTCACTCAATACTGTTCAGTGGGCACGCACAGTCTTTTTCTCACTCACTGGGTGTTGGACTGTTTAAGCTTTAAAAAAAAAACAAAACCAAACCAAACATCTTTCAGTTGAGCTTCAGCTGCAGTTCTTGTCCTGAATTTAGAATTTCTAGCAAACTGACATTGAATTAATCTCCATGAAGAAGCATGTTGGCAGGAACTTCACAGCACCCACAGGAGATGCAGCAAAATGTAGCTGCATGGGCAGCAACCAGCACTGCTGCATCAGGCAGTGGCCGGATCTTTCCCCAGTACTGGCAAACTCCTCTTCAGCTGCATGTAAATGTGTTGTGATTTATTGAGTGAGTAGTTACGAAACTCAGCCTTAACAGCATCATATTGGCAGTGCTCCCATGCTAGAAGTCCTAAGTGTGGTGTGGTACTCACACTCAATAGCAACAATTTTTTTTTTTTTTTTAAGCCTGGGAAGTTGTAGTTAAAACAGGATTTGTCTCTCAAAATTGACTCCTGGGAAAATTATCAAATGGTAATTTCTTCCCAAGTATCTTGCCTTTCACTTTTTAAGGTGGTGCTTCCCAATTTTTGCTTTCTTTCCTTTCTGCCCCTATAGGTGATTCTTTGTTTTGTTTTGTTTTGTTTTCCTAAATAACAAACAGAAAATATGAACGCAACAAAAAAAGAATTACAAAAGCAGAAAAGAATCATTGAGATTAAATGAGTCAATTTCATCCTCTGTGAAATGATAAAATCTTCAACATTTTAAAATTTTATGTGTAGCTGGGTTTTTATATTTTTCATCTAAGTCTAGTACAGGCAAGCTGCTGCTGCTAAAGTTCAGTTGTTAAATCAGAATGATTATTTTTATTTTTATGAACAGTGTCCAGAAATCAGTGATGAGACGTATCTGTTCTTAACAGTTTTTCTCCAGTGCTGTGACCTTAATTCTTCTCTCCTTAAAGAGAAAAATCCTCCTGAATTTAGTGATGAAGGTTCAGACCTAAATAGCTCTAGTGCCAAATGTATCCCAGAGGAAAATTATATGGCCTCATTTAATAGAGAAAAAGCAAGAAGTCTGTCCAGAAGCTAGAACTTGTCTCTTTTCTGCAGTCATTTCAGAATAAAAAGCAGAGTATAGGTAGTCTTTAAATATTTGATTCACACTTTTGGGCTATTGTAATATACATTACTGATATGATCTGCACTTTTTAAAATTAGGGTTTGTGAATAGCCCTCCACATAACAGCTCTACTTCAGGCCATCATACAACTAGGCTTATGTAACATCAGCTGTTGTATTTTCCCTTTCACACCTACAGGGACATTATTTTTTACCCTACTTCTAGACTTTGCTTTCAGTCTCATAAGCAGCACAGCAATGCAGAGAACAAGCCCACTGCCCCCTCGCCGAGGAGTGCATGCGGCCATCTGCTTTCCTCCCTCCAGTGGGTGCATGTAGGGAGGGCTTAAGCACAAAACACCTTTTAAATCTCTGAAATCACCTCATTTGGCTTGGTTTTCTGCCCCTTGCCACTGCAGCACACAGCTGCAAGGCAGAGTTGGTGGGAGCCCGGGCTTCTGCCAGGGCTGGACTCTCCTGGGGCTCCTGGTCCCACCTCTCCTGCCTTGGCAGCTCTATTCCCATGCCACCGCCTGACTCAGACCAGGAAACAGAAATACTTTAAATGGCGCATAACCCACAAGTACACAGGGGACAGTAAGACCTCAGTGCTGCTCAGTATTTCAGCACCTTTTCAAACAACAAAAATATACATCCACATTACCTAGCCTAAACCGTACCTACAACTTGAGTTTAGCATCTGAGAGCTCCAAGCCAGCCAAAGGATGCTGAACATGACTGAGATGGGATTTTACTTGTTGAATACAGGTCTTACATCTGCTTTGCCAAAATGAGGTGATCTAACCAAAAAAACCACAAACCACCAAAAAAAACCCCAACAAAACAACACACAAAAAACCCAGAAGAAACAATACATGCCCACGCCAAAAAGTGGTGCGGTATCTCTGTATGGCTGCCACTCTGAGCCTGAGCCTCCCTCCTTTGTCCCACCAACATATCACATCTCCTGCCCTGGGTGATGATGCTGTGATGGAAGCTGTTGTGGTTGGGGTTGGCTGCACCATGCCCCAACGCCTGCAGTCTGCTGCATCCCAATGCATTCAGGACCGGGGCAGGGTGATGGGGAAATGCTGCGCTGCTCCCAGCACAGCCGGACGGAGCCATGCAAGCACATGGGATGGTCCATAGCAAAATATTCCCTCCCTGCTATGGCAAGAAGTCTGTCAGAGGGAATGAGATACACTTTTCACTCCAGTGTTCCACATGACATGTTTATATTTATTCAGTGCTTTTATGGGAAAAAACCAAGAAAGCCCCAGGGCTCACATAAGGAGTGTTAGAGCTGACATTGGTCCCAGAGAGGGCCACATTTACTTTAATGCCCATCCAACAAACACAACTTGCATTTGCAAACAAGGATGATGAAAAACTTGTCATTTCTTTCCAGCACCAGTAGGCTTAGGAATAATAACTGACTGATTGGAGCCAATGAGAGAGAGAGAGAGAGAGTGAGTGTGTGTGTGTGTGCGTGTGTGTGTGTGTTTCAATAAACCCCAATCTCGAAACAGATTTTTTTCAACACAATCATCTTGAACTGTAATAACTAAATTTGAAAATAACTATCATCTGCTATAAAGACATTAAAACATCTATAGTGGAACCATCGGGCTGTGAATTCTATGGGAGCTCTGCGCACACACAAACACACATACACACACGATTAACAAAGAAGAAAAGCACTGTCATTTCCAAGAAAAACCCACAACCTACCACCTACACGATGAACTTTTAAGCACAGAATACAACATCCAATGAATTATTTATGAATTAATTTGCAGTGAACATTTTTGCAGGCAAAGGAAACATAAACCGGCAATGCAGCCCTGCCTGCCGTGAGAGCAGGGGACACAAGTGCACTGTTCCTGTGGCAAGAAGATATTTAGCAGTACACATGATGAGTTGCACACTAAGAAAGTTTAAGACAAAGTCCAGTTCCTAGCAAACATAAGCTTGGTGTGCTAATAGTGCGACATACCCTGTGACCTCACTTGAACGCTGCACTGGCACATGCCATTGCTCATCCAGTGCCAGCTGACAGACATGAGCACTTTTTGGCCTGCAGACATCTGCTGTGGCAGAGTGGTTACCACTCTGGCAGGAGGAATTACCCACCACCTTGCACCTTTCCCCCCACCACTCTGGTTTTATGCTAAGCTAAAACACAAGTACAGCAAGCTGCTGCTTAAAGGCTAGTGATGGAAATGATGAAATCAGGAGATATAAAGACCACAACCTGCTTTTAAATTAATTCTTTATAGCCAGGCTGTAAAAGGGGCTGTCCCTGCCCAGTAATTGAATGGGCTCTGCACTGAGGGCTCCACACCAGTAGTGGCCTTTAGCATGACATTAAATTAATGCTTTTGTGGGTCTTTTTTCTCTGCCTTAGCTGAGCTCCTTTGTTTGACTGTGGGGCTGCAGCAGAGCCCCAGTCCTGATGCTGGCTGCACAGAATTCTCTCAGACTAGCTGGCTTCTGTGTGCCTGATTTCCCTAATGCAAATATGGGTCATGGGCAAAAAAACAAAACAAAACCAGAAACCTGGCTGCAATCCTGGCAGAGCTGAGACTTGCATTCAGTAGCTCCTGAGGCAGGGACAGGGTGATGTGGGGGCTAGCAGGAGAACACAGACAGGAGAGGCCTGGGAGAAACCAAAAGCAGAGGAAGCAGGCTGGCCCAGACTGGGCTGGTCTGGGCTTGCTGCATCTCCTGTGGCACTGCCAGGCACAAGCTATGATGGGTCACATTTACTTGTGCAAATAATAGAGCAGCAGACAGTTCTCAGCATAGCTCCTGGCTGCTGCATTTTGAATAGTTTATAAATGCTTTTGGATCTTTTTTTTTTTAATTCATTTCTGGAGTAAGACCAGAGTCCTGCCTCATTCCAGTGGGGAGGCTGAGATTGCTGCTCCCCTTAAAGCATAGTACTGCTGAGCATGGTTTAGCTCCCTTCCCACAATGACTTCTATAATGGCTGCTTTTCTAAGATATAAGCATCTCAGCTACTCTTAACTTTGGCTGTGCCCCTGTCCCCAAGCCCAGCATGGTAGTGGGGCATGGGGTGTTTTTGGCTATGCCACTATGGAAACTCTGTGTCCAGACAGCCACTGTTTCCCTGTGGGAGGAGGAGCAGCATCGGATCTGACTCAGACCTGCGTAGGCTATTGTCAAGGGTTGAGCCAGGCACTAGGCAAATGACAGATGCTCTCTGTTAACCTCTCTCCCTTCCCAAAGGGAAAGAGAAAGTGAACAAGGGAGAGAGAGAGCCTTATGGGTTGGAAAAGAAAACTAGAACAGTTTTAATGAAAAGAATAATAATAATAATACTACAATGAAATATATATAAAAAAAGAAATAAAATGCAGAGTGTATGATGTCTTCCTCGAACACTGGCCATTGAAGAAGAAGCTTGATCCTCATTATGCCTCAGCTTTATACTAAATGTAACATACATGGGATGGAATCTCTCATTGGTCAGTTTAGGGTCCCCTGTCCTGGTCGATTCTCCCCACAGGTGCGGCCTTTCACTTTCTGCACCCCCTCAATGTGGTGCACAAGATTTAACAGTGATCTTGGTCTGCACAGGACCAAGTATAAGCAAGAGCCTTTCTGCGCACTGACCCTTGGTAGGAACTATGAACACTGAGTGTTATCACTGCTAGGAGCTGACACCATCTGTGAAAATGTGCTGTTAACATCAGGAAGTGCATTACTTAGAAGAAACTGGGCTGAAAAGTAAAATCACTGAACAGAATTAGCCCTGCTCCAACGCAAACCAGGACAGCTATGAATGATGACATGAAGCTGTGATATTGCCCCAAAGAAGTGAGAAGCTGCCCTTTGTGTTGTCTTCCACTGAACAGATTGAAGGTAAAAGCAAAAAGGTGCTATGATGTTTTAAAAGTTTACATCATCTGACCTTAGGAACCAGGTGAATCATTTAAGACACTTTTGCAGTTCAAATGCTGCTCAGACCTTGGCCTTTGGAAGGATGGTCAACGTTTCCCTCCTAAAGAGAGCAGACTAGGCAGAGCAGCTGAGAACGGCATTCATGAGATTATTTTCCCGGGTTTCACCTTTTTTCTTCCTTTCAGCTTTCTCCATTGACTTCTGGACCTGAAGTCTCTTCAACCTGTGCTTGGTGTCCATCAAATCAAATACTTGGGTGGGACAACCAAAAAAATTGGTGAGCACAATGTGACAAGGAGAGATCTGGGGTTTTTGTGATTTTGCAGGCCAAGGACATTGCACATACAACTTGTATCATGGAGCGAGGTAAGAGCACAGTGAGACAGATGGAAGCTGGTGTGTCCCAGGAGTGAGAAAGGTAGGTAGACATAAAAGGTAGAACAGCCAGCTTAAAATGAAAGGGCCCAAATTTGGCATGATGTGAATGACAGTTTGGATCTAGATTCATTCAAACCATAGGCCTATTTGGCTCAGGAGAGATGATGTGGGATACTCCCTTTCTGAGAAATACAAGACTAAAACAGCCACCAGGGCCAAAGGAGCAAAGCTACAAATAAACCCATAATTAAATAATAATAATAATCATCTGAGTGCTACTGCTCTCGGAAGAATGTTTTCTTCCCTGCTTTGCATGAGAACTGCAAGGAGGACTTCAAGATAAACCTTGGAAGATGCAGGAATGGAGATGGCAGGCATTTCAGGGTACACATTCAATAAATTACAATGAATTATTTGCAATTAAAAGCATTTATAAGCTGCTAAATTCCATTAACATTGCATGGCCTCTATAAAGTGACCCCTAATTGCATATTAAAGGACCTGTCTTTTTTTGTTTTCATCTTTCTACATAAAAAATAATTAGGAGAGTAGCACATTGCCCAAACCAGCCAATCAAACAGCAGGCAATAAGCTGAAAGCTCTAATGCACACATTATAGCATACTGGGCTGCAGCAGAAATCTGGATGCAGCATGCATGGGACCTGTGAGAAACTGGGTTCCTTCATCAAATGTAGAGCTGATCTAGTGATGTAATAGCTTCGGTGTCATGTGCACTAAAAGTCACTGCCAGGATGTTGTAAAGTTACATGGACTGCAGCAAATAACTGCATCTGACCTGAACTGCAATTACTCAATTTATGAGAGCAATTAAGACTTGAGGATATTGTTATTTTACTGTCAATAGAATGGAAAGAACAAGCTCCATCGCATGTGCATTAGGAGGACCTAAGCAGAATCCAGAAATGTCAAATTCACCTCCTACCATCCCAAAGAAACAGAGAATTACAGTCATTGAGTCCACATCATACAAATGCCCATCAGGCAACTACCCGCCAGCCACGTGGTGCTGTGCGGGAGCCCAAGGTGCATGGACATCTACACTCAAACAAATTAGTTAAAAGCCATAATGACATTACCTAGGCTGCAAATCCAGAAACACTCTGGCAAATCTAGAAGCAATTGCTCTTCAGTCAAATCTAGAAAATAATATACTCCCTGAAGGATATCACAACAGAATGACACTGGAACTGTCCCGGCTCATTTGAGTTTGCTCTATACTGAGATTAAGTTATATGCAGTAGTCTTATAAAGTACTCAGTCAGTTGCAGTTGGATAAATGGCCAATTCTAAATGATCCTTGCTGAACTGCAAAATCGATTAAGCAGTGATTTCCCACCTTGGATTTTTCTACGCTCCTCAAGATTGCTCACTTTTGGAATTTGTCACATTCATGAGAAATTAAACATGGTGCATTGCTCTGGTGTCAATTTCTCTGGCTTCCCTCAATCCCAGAAGCCATGTGGAGTCTCCCGGGGAGACTTGCAGTGGAAAAGACTTGAAAGCTGACAGTTTTCACTGAAAAAAAAACCAAACCAGATGTGGATGAAGTTAAACAGAGGATTCAGAGTCCCTTGTTTAGACTAAATGCACAGAAACCCAGAAACACAGCACAAGAGAGGCAGTTGTCCTCCACCAAAACAGCAGCAGAGAAACATCTTGCTCAGCACAAACCAGGCTATGATGTCAGGTGCATACCTGCCCCAGCATTGCCTTGCACGATGCAGCAACATCTTCTCTCAACACCTCTGGGCTGGTGCTGCGCAAGCATCCCTGCCCTGCACTGCTCCTCGCCGTGATAAATGACAACTCAGAGCTGGAGTGGGGAGCTACAAGTCTTTAGTATAGCAACAGGTCAACTAACAGGCTTTAGAAACTTGGGCCAAGGAAAAGGCCCGTCTGCATTAGACTAACAACTAGCTAACAACCAGCTTTAATATGTATTTTCCAGGGAATATTGTTTCAATTTAAGCACTTTAGGAAGCTGTCAGCCTTAGCAAACAGCCCTTCAAACAGGAATGCTCAAACAAAAAGATAGCTGAAAGAATTCATGATGAAATCATATTTCCTCATCTATAAGTGCCATGGCTAGGTCTGATTTCAGTGGGAACATTCAGATACCTAAGGAGATTCAGCTCCTGGCCAGCTGCAGAGTAGCTCCTTCCCTAGGGGTGGACATGGCTGTGCCAACATGAGTAGGATGGGTTCACTCACACTATTCCTGCTGTTCATCAGCAGGAAACAGACTTGGGGGTAGGGGGGAGAGGGTATGTGCTGCATGGAGAGGAATTCCCAGAGGAATTAAAGCTTTATCTCTTCTGGCTCTGGAGCTGGTGTTCAGGACTTCACCCAGCAGACGGGAGGTTGTTCTGCCTGGAGTAAGTTTTAAAGCTTCAGAACAAAAAGAAGATCCATTCAGCCATGTCAGTTATTTAAAAGCCCAGAGCCAAGGTGTGCTGAATGAGTGGAGGGACCATATGAAAGTCAAAGGTGAGACTGGGAAAGCCCTTTCTTCCACTTAGGTTCAAGACCACACCAAGGCACTTCCGTTATTGGTAGGGAAAAGGCTGCACAAATCATAGAGGATGTGCTGGCAATTCACACGTTGGACTGCAAGCTCTGCCAATGGCATCATTTGGATGTTTAAAGCCCTTGGCTCTAATAGTAGCATGGCCATGCTTGAATAAACAGTGCTAGGATTACAGTCATTGTCGAAAATGGGATGGATTCTTTCCCAGTCTGCCTGAGAAGCGAAGTTAGTTCTGGCTTGGCTGGGCAGGGAAGCTGGCACAGAAAGCCTCTGACATCCTGACACCTCACCGCAATTATTTCCCTCAAGATGAGAGAGGGTTGATAAGGTGCAAAGCAGACAATCATTCTTTATACAAATGGTCAACTTCATGCAGCCTAAGTTGATGGGCTTGCAGCCTCTTCATCGGTCAGTTCTGCACAGGGTAGGAAGTCAAGGGCATCTGCTGTCCCCCCCCCAGAAGGGAGCAAGACTCTTGGGAACCAGGAATTGTTCCCACTCATGCAAAGAAATCCAGTCTTCAGTCAAATCCCAGGCTGAGCTTGGCAAGACTCTGCTGCCAAGACAGTCAATTCTCACACAATATATCTCATCTTGTGGTATTCATCATCTTAAACAATGTCTTTAGTCAACTTCAGGTAGATGGCTGAATCCCATAACTTGCTGAGAGCAAGTTTTGAGAAGAAGAGATAAATGCTCTGACTACTGTTAATTATTGATCACTGAAGCCAAGCGTCTACTATGCCCTGGACATCTGCTGCTGCTTGGCAGATGCGAAGACAGCGTCAAAATGGGACAATAGGGTTAGAAGACAAGCAAATACCACCATTGTAATGAGAACTGGTATTTTGCCTGGCTAGTCCATCTTCCTTCATGCACAGAAAGGTAAATTTTATGGAATGGTTCCCTGGAAAGACAGTTTCTGCCCTTTCTCATTAATACTGAGAGTCAAATACAGCAGACAAAACACATGTAAGACTAATGCAATGTTGGAGCAACATCAAACCAAAAGCGCCTCCGTCTCTGGCCCTCATTCCTGTTCACTTTCTGGCCAGATAGAGCATTCCGTGTGTTGGGGAGAAGTCAGGCAGCAAGGAGCCATCAACAGTACTATCCCAGAAAAAACAATGAAACAATGATTCATCATAGAAAGAATAATGTTTCATAATAACAAATAACAGTGTTTCTTCCCAAGAAACAGAAGAGCTGGAGACCTCCAGCATTCAGACTTGGATCATTTCAAAGGAAGGAAAATAACAGCACGGCTGAAAAGTAGTAGGAAAAAAACAGCTATTTTTATGGTTCTTGAGGGGGGATCAAACACAAGTTGGAGTTTAGCTCCTGTCACCAAGAAACTTGGGACTTGCCCCAGAAGAAAGATGATCTGAAGAGATGAGGCCAAAATCATGGGTGCAGAAGATACTCCATCCAAGACTGCTTTGTTCTGCCTTTCTTTTTCAAATATTACTGTACTACCACTGGTTTCTCCCTGGTGCACCTCCTAAGGTGGTCCTCTCAGCCTGATGCTGAGTGACAAATGCAGTTGTGACTTTGTACAGTAGGTAACGAGATGCCAGGCACTCGAAAAACCTGATGAGCAATGTTCTCTAGTTCTCTGTTAATTACCATTGTTTGCTTAGCAAATAGCTGTTAAAATGCCTCAGTGCACCAACTTTTTTCAGGCCACTTTGTATTTCCCAGATGTTCCGCTGGCAAAAAGACTGACAGATGCCTTTCTCTGGTTATTTTCCCAACAACTGACAGAAGTTTGGAAGTGTTGATTTGACATTCCCTGCAGTAGATTCTGCAGACATCAGGTCAAACACCTCTGACGTGCAAAATGTTGCTTCCCAAAATAATAAAGCAAGCAAGTAACATGAATTTTATGTGGAAACAGCATTTTTCCACCCCCCTGGCTAGGCATGAAACCAAAGTGAAGAGCAGCATACAGAGATAACGTCTGGTTGTACAGATATTAACCACGAGGCTCATCTGAGCGAGTTCACCTAGCTCTAGCCCAAAAATTTAGAGAGATCTGAGTTACCTCCAAGGCAGAATTAACATTTGACATATAGTTAGGTAGGACAAAAGAGCTGAACTTCTCTATTCAGGGCCTGAAATGTCTTGTTTATACCAATATCTTGCACTCTGTCTATCAGAGTAGCCACTAGCTGGCACAGATGAAGAGGAGCTTCCTTGTAGGGGAAAACACTGATATTCGCAAAGTGCTGTTAGTTTTTGCTTCTAGCTGCAAAGTGGGACTTGGGTCAAATTTGTGACTTCAGTCTGATTCATTGAAAATTCACTTTTATCATTAAGTTCCTGATAAAGTTAGACAGCAAAGTAGTTGAGGAAGATTGACTTTGAGACCAATGCATGAGGCTAGGGTCCAGGAAAACTTGTGCTTAAAAAAATTCCATATAAGCCATTTAGTATCCCTGTCTGCAGCTCAGTTCTGGGATTAATACATTCCTTGTGAGATTATTCTAAATCACATAGTGAAATAATTATCACAAAGACAACTTGAATACAGAACTATTTCCTAGTTCTACTCCAGTATCTATCATATTAGGAGAAATGCGCTTACAGCTCTCTTGCAGGGATTAACACAGAACTCTTCTATTTGCAACATGCCAGAGCATTACATAATGCAGAAACTGTTTGAAAAGCTTAGACAAAATCTGGGAAAAGAGAAAGTTGAGGAAGAGAAGAAATTAAACAGAGCACATATGACATCACTGGAAGATAGTTGTAGCAGTTATCTTTTGCTGGTCTTGCACTGAATGAGCTTTGAGACACCTATGAAGAGACAATCTGCTTCCCACCATGTCTAATCTACACGCTTTTGTATTGTAGTCTGGCTGAAACTCATTAAAAAACCCTATATTTACCCAGAACAATTATAAAAGGAATGATTCCTGTTACCATGGAAGTTGACCTTCTACTTTAAGCAGGAAGGCTGTCAGACCATATAATTTTTATTGTCAGCTACAACCCATCAAGAAGTGACTTTAACTTCCATACACTGCTGAAAAGAAAAGGATAATCCCTCTTATAAAGGTGAACTTTGATTTCTAAAAATTCATGCATGTTGCTTTTATGTATAGGTCAATGTTTCCATTTTCTGGGTGAACACCAGTACTTCTGCACTGAATAAAGCTTTCATGTACTATTCAGCTATATGAAACCAAAGCATTTAATTATTTCCTCTGGAGCTTCCTAAACAAAGTGATTGAAGATCATCACAATTCAACACACTGTTGTATTTCAATGCAAGTGGTATTTTAACAGCTCAATTAGTACTTGCAAGCAATTGTAAGCAAATGCTCTCACAAGCATCAGTTCTGTAGGCACTACTCTCTAAAGTAACTTTGTGAAAGATGCAAAACTTTGTCAGCCAGAGTACATCTTGATGAGTAAATACTAGATGGAAGATACCAGTTCGGAGAGGAGGAAGGAAGGGAGGAAGTGGAGAAGCTGTTGTCCTAGACAGCTGAGCTACCTTTTTTTTCAGAGGGCACCAGTCAAGATAGCTTGAAGTCTGAGGTGCAAATCAGCTCCCTTTAAACTGCCTAGAGAGATTCTCAGACTGTTTGGGAATACTAAATCCTGCTATGAGTGGATTATCTAGATTTTGGTAGGCACACAGTGACTGCCTTTACTGCAGTTTGACTACTTCTTTGGGCAGGTCAGTCCAGTTCCCTCACAGGCACAGTAATTTACCTGAGATCTAGTTCACAAAATAAAGTTCATATCAACTTTGGCCTGTCATACAATTATCACAGGTTTAGTCATTTAAACTCCCTAATAGCTGGTTTCAGATGTTTTCAAAAGAAAAGAAAAGAAAAATCATAGTCAAAACCAGTTTTGTTAATTTTATTTGAGTGTTAGCTGGGTAAAATATAAAAGGGAATTTTAAAAATCAAATTCTGTCTTCTGTAGTTACTACCTGGGGAACAGATCTTCAGCAAATATTTATAGCAATGAAACATTTATAGACATACTGCTTAGGTTTACCTACAGGTTTTCTATCCATGTTTCAGAACTAGCATCCAGGTGTCATTAGCCTACTCTGAAAACTCATGACCTGCACATCTTTAAAAGTATCACATAGAAAATTCTTTCTAATCATATAGCAGATGTGGTAGAAATTAATTTTGTCTAGATTTCCAGTAATAAATAAGATTTCATGCCCAGGATCACAATTTATAACTGCAAAATTTCTGTTGACTTCAAAGAAAACAGAATTTGAATCTCTGAAGCATTAGTACAGTAAACGTGAAATTCCTGCAAATGAACACCTCTCTAGGAAGAAGACTTCTAAAGCTATCTGGTCTAGTGTTTGGTTCAAAAGAAAGCCAGAGGTGAAAAATCCTTCTGACTTGTAAAATACATTTAACTGAACCAATCTGTCAGCTACGCATCCTGCTTTATCTAACCAGTCTCTCTATTAGCACTCATCGCCATGGTATCTGAACTTCTTCTGCTGGAGGTGTTATTCCAATTACTTTAGTGTAGCTGCTGACATGTAACTAAGAGCAAAATGTGAGCTTCTGTTAGGAAAATAATTCTCCCATTAGTTGCTCTCTCTTTGTCTAACAACGCAGAAAGTCACACTGCGAAGGATTGTTTCCAGAGCTTGCTCTCTGTGGTAGTCTCCTCTGCAATGTTGACACAGAAGTTTGGCAGTCTCCCATCTGAATCACATACTGCAGCTCAATCTATTTATGATAGTCGATACAAATAAAATACCTCCTGTGTACATTAGCCATTGCTCAGCTGAATTTCTTGCTTCTCCTGTGCTGACCCAAATCTATGTAGGAGACAGAGAAAGTGGGGGTTTTTTATGCATCCTGACTCCTAATTGAAATAGGAAAATTCCTGAGAAGAAGAGCTGTAAATATACAGCAAGTCTGAAGAAACTACTGTTTTGTAATCACATACAAACTGCTTTTCTCTCAGCAGTTCTCTGGGATTTAGAATAGATTTCATAACTGACAAAATATTTCACCCAGTCATAGCACAAGAAAGAATTATAAACAACTTTGGAGACTGTCCACAAGCTAAGTCTTGGCTTCTAGCTTAAAAATCATTATCTTTCTGAAGGGTACAATAATCAGCTCTTTAAGCTTTTCACTGTGGACCCTCCTACCCCACCAACAGTTGCAGTTATTTTTCAAGCTTGAAGGTAGCAGCTGGAAACCACCTCAATTCCATTTCAGCTCTTCATTTCCAGAAAAAGAAACAAGGGGGTAACAGGGCTAAAGAGCAATGCCTCACCGGCTGCAGCCAGATTTTCTCCTTGACTTGTGTCCCATCTGCTGGTTGACACACCAGTTAATGGACACCACCAGACTGCTGTCTTCCCCTTGCTCAAACAGCATCCAAGTGGTCCAAGTGAGGAGTGGGGAATGTAATTTGAGGCATCTTAAAATAACCTGACTATGAAGACAAGACTTAAAGGTGCTAAAGCTCTGTGTCAAGCAGTCACCACTACTTATCTATCAATCTTGGCTATACAAAAAAAAAATGAAGTTATTAAATCAGTTGAAGGAACATGATACAGCAGGGCTCCGTAAACCATGGACTTCAACCCCAGTTCAACCCACAGGAACACCTCACCTGGTTATTGCTAAGGTGAGACACATGATTCCTGTAAGAGATCCAGTATTCCTTACCTTTTTTTTTCATCTTAGGATGCTTCCAGTTGCAGGGCCCAGCGGTGGGGAAGTGTCTTACACTTGTTAGACCTGAGAGCAGTGCCCTTTTGCTTGGACAACAAGTGTTCATAAGCTTCTCCAGCAGGCATCAGTTTATTTTTCATGGGGTTCTATGGTGGCATTTACTCTTCTCTAGAAATGAATGGGGTGTGGTGGTTTTGGCTGGGATAGAGTTAATTTTCTTCACAGTAGCTGATTTGGGGCTGTGTTTTGGATTTGTGCTGGAAACAGTGTTGATAACACAGGGATGTTTTAGTTACTGCTCAGCAGCACTTCCACAGAGTCAAGGCCTTTTCTGCTTCTCATCCCACCACACCAGCAAGCAGGCTAGGGGTACACAAGAAGTTAGGAGGGGACACAGCCGGGGCAGCTGACCCCAACAGACCAAAGGGATATTCCACACCATATGATGACAGATATTCCACACTGTATGATGTCATGCTCAGGATATAAAGCTGGGGGAAGAAGGAAAGGGGGGACATTTGGAGTGATGGTGTTTGTCTTCCCAAATCACTGTTCCAGCTTTTGCTGTGAGTTGCCAAGTATCAGGGAAGAGGACGATCATGCATCCAGCTGTGGCAGAGCTAATCTGCAATCCATCTCTGACCATCCCATATCCAGGTTCCAAGGGCTCTCTTTGGGGAGCAGTTGTCAGTAGTCCCATGTCATAAACCCTCATATAACATATGAATTCTGCTAACAGCATGAGCTATGTTTGCAAAACCTTGAGCCTTAACCATGGCCATGGGAACTCCTGCTCTGAGATCATCACTCATGAAGGGAGACAGCAAACACTACTGATGTTCCATGGCTGTTACAGTTATATCCCACTTACTGCAGTTTCTCACTTAAACATGACTGCTTCTGCTGAGCAGTAAATATCTACGGCAAAATCAATTCTGCTTAATGTACTATGTGAAAAAGAAACTGCTTTGAAGCTTTGTATATCATCACAATCAGTAGAAAGAATTAGCTGATTATTCTGTGAATGAGACGGATTAGGAGATGTGCTGGAATATAGCTTTATGGCTTACAACAGGCTTCAGAATCACCAATTTTTGCTTTCTGTTTATTTAAAAAACAAACAAACAAAAACCAGGAAAAAAACCCCACAACAGACTCAGAACATGTAAGGGCTAAAGCCTGATTCGGTCGCAGATAGCAGCAGACATCCCTTCACCTTAACTTTCTCCTGGTATGGAAGAACTTGGCCTGAGCAGTGCAACACTGTACTGATACTTTGCTGCTGACAACAACTGTAATTGTTAACAATTAATAATTGCAACTCATTGTGTGTTAAAGGAAATAGCAACTCTCTTTCTACAGTGAGATCCAGCCCAGAACCTCAGCATACAATGCTCTCGAGATATGTTAACTGAAACATTTTGATTCACTGATAACACCTCTCTCCAATGGCTGTCAGAAAAGTAGAAAGGTGAATAAACTGTCAAGGTTTTCATACCACTGACCCCATAGAGGAATTTCATCACTATATACTGCTGTCTCAAACCATATCTGGAGCATAAGCAGAGATATTGGGTATTGACTTCCAGAACCATGTTAAAATTGATGAAGAGTCATTTACTTGCCAAGCCTGATGAACAAATAGCATCTCTCCCAGGACTGCGAGGTTTTGCTGTCCAGACAGTGATGGTCTTATACATACACCAGCCAAGGTTCAGCCTACTGAAGGAAGGTGCTTGTTCTATTAAAGGAGTTGCAACCTGAGTAACTTTTAACACACAAAGGTCAA
This sequence comes from Eurystomus gularis, assembly GCA_013400335.1. Taxonomy (NCBI): domain Eukaryota; kingdom Metazoa; phylum Chordata; class Aves; order Coraciiformes; family Coraciidae; genus Eurystomus; species Eurystomus gularis. Next base: position 45,209 of record VZZY01022048.1, on the reverse strand, counting down.
ATATCTCTCTGCGCATAGGCATGAGGCTTCTTAGATATATAATGACCTGGAAAAAGTGACAAAGTCTTCTAAGAAGAATCTATTAAACCAAAGTGAAGGATCAAGAGTTTCGCTGATCAGAATCCTTTTCAACAGCATTCTTTTTGGTTAAAAATAAGTGTGACTGACCTTGAAACCCTTTTTAAGAAAGTTTCTCCTTTGAGAAGCCACCTCGAAATTAGCAAGTGCTGAAGCTTTAGTGTTCTGTAGTAACACCCCCACCACCACCTCCACACCTCAAATGTAATTAAAGTCAGATTAAATCTTCAGTTGAAAGTGAAATAATATATTTTGGGTTATTTCTACAATTCCTTTGGCAGCTCTGAACATGTGGGATGATATAGTGTTTAAACTATTAAGATTTAAGTTTTTCCCCAAACAGGGAGAAGTATGAATCCAATGGCATTACAGACCTGCAAAGATTTCAGTGTCATCACCACAGCTATGTGAATACAAGTGGAACAGATACACCATCACTACTGGACATGCTTATCCTTTCACTTAGTTCAGCCTGAGACAGTCTGTCAGGGTGAAACACGCTGGTGTCTCTTCACAGATTGTTACCTGCCTTGTCCTGTGTCAAGTCCTACCACTGAGTCAAGAAGTTCAAGCTGACAAGCAGAAAGGGTTAATCAATAGCCACCATAATGTTATATGTGACTTACCTTACTCTGAGGTATTGAGAGCAACTTCAGGCAGGTGAGTTGTTCTCTGGCACTGCAGGAACAGTTGGTAACTACCTGGAAATGGCTAAAAAACAAACAACGAAAACCAACTAAAGCCAAAATTCTGCTTTAGCAAGAAGTATGAAGAAAAGACTTAGCTGTGCCTGACTTCTCCTTGTATCATTTATCTGGGTCATACTTTATTTTTCCATTTCCTTGTGCAGACTTCATGGTTACCTTCAAATCTTACTTCACTGGGAAAATGGTGAGCTCCTGTTTTCCCTGAGCTGCATCATTCACACTGCAACCAAAAGAGCAGTGCCGTCAGCACAGCATGTCACTTCTTCCCAACAATAAGCAGGAGGCCCCAGACCCTGAATTCTGCTTTATTGTATGTCTAATGATACACTACAGAAAGCAGACTTAGATGGAAAGCTTTTTTTTTTTTTTTTCCATAGGAACTAAGGAGATAAGAAACTTTTCTTTTGGGTAAGTTGTGGGTGTTTTTCTGACAGCCTCTGTGTCTTGTACACTTGTACCATACTTAAGGTAGATAAAAGTACAAATATTTTGCATAATTACATGGATGTTAACATTCATAGTGCCTGTGGCATCAGTTCTAATTTAGTAAAGTGAATCAGTTCCTTTTCCTAACAATTCATCAGTGCTGTGCCAAACAGAAAGGCTGCATCGTGCTTGGCTGTTACCATACACGAACATTAGCAATTCTAATTGCAAAACTCCTTTAAGTGTTACTCTACTGGAAAAAAAAATCAACTTAAAAAAAAAAAAAGTTTCTCCTCAATTCCCAGCTTTGACATAATACAGGCAAAGTGCAATAGCAGAATCAAGTTATAACCATAACAGTTGACATATTTTTCTCTCTATGCCATTGCTCAGTCTCGTTGATCTGTTTTACCTGGTCAAAGGCTGTACATGCTGTTAATCTGGACACCTTTAGCACAGGAAGGACAGGCTAGCAGAGAAGAAAGTGGCTTATAGAGATTTCACCTCAAAAATTAATAGAGGCAGTAGAGCAAATGTCTAGAAAGTAGTGGGAAAATGCTTAGAAAGCAGTGAAGGAAATCCTTGAAAGTAGTAGGAAAATGCCCAGGAAGGAGTGGAAGAATTTGTAGAAAGCACAGACCAGTTCCTGCAAAGCACCACCTAAATTTCTGGAGAGCAGCTGATGAAGTCCTTCAACACAACAGAAAATTTCTAGAAAGCAGTAGGGAAATTCTTAGAGGGTTTTGTGTGAATTCCTGGAAATCTAAGGGTAAATACCTGGAAAGTATAATGTAAATTCTTACAAAGTGGTGGTAAAATGTCAAGAAAGCACCAGTAACATTCCTAGAAAACAACAGATACATGGTTATTTAATTAGTTAATCTAGTTTTATAGAAAACAACCAAATTGAAAAGCACCAACTGAATGCCTAGAAAGCAGTACAAAACCTCCTAAGAAGCAACAGGAAAACTCCTAGAGAAGAGCGGGAGAATTCCTAGAAAGCCTCAGGAGAAATCACAAAAAGCAACAGAAATTTTCCTAGAAAACACATGTTGAAAGGCTGTGAGAAAATTGCTCATAAATCACAAAAAAACCCCAAACCTAAAAGCAGCTAGAAAAATTCATTAAAAGTAGCAGAAAATTGCCTAGAAAGAACCAGGAAACTTCCTAGACATGTTCTAGCCCAAGGAATTGCTGGATAGTACAAAGCAAATTCCTAGGAGAACTCTAGATAGAGGAATTCCTGGAAAACCAGGGAAAATGCTTTAAACTGCCTAATGCAAGGAAGCCTGGAAAGCAATTATTATATTATTGGAAAGCCATGGGTATTTTCTAGAAAGTTTTTGGATGGAGGAATTCCTGGAAAGCCTTCTAGAGAATATCTAGATTGAGGCATCTCTGGAAAGTCATGGGAGGATTTAGAGAGGGGGTCCAGATCAAGACATTCCTCAATAGCCATGGGAAATCTATAGTCCATTTTCCTTGGAAATATTTTTCTTCAGGTATAACACAACCTTATTCTCCCCATATGTCACAGCCACCTGACCAGTCTAGTGGGGAAGCAGCCAGAGCAAAGCATGACTGTGACTCAACAACTCTGCTGCACAAGGACTGTCATCCTGGAGGAGCAAAGAGCAGCTGCACCAGGCCCTGGTGATATCTGCTAAATATTTGCAAATTTTGTGCTGAAAAACATAGGGTAGGACACTGGAATCCTTATAAATCACCATTTGGGGAAGGAGAGTGCAGAGTTGTCTGAGAGGCTTTTGTTGCTGCTTATATTAAATTAATACAAGAAGCCCTTGCTCAAGCAGAAGATAAAAGACCCACTCATCAGAACTTATCCTTTATGGAGAGCCAGGCGTATTTCTAATGAGGTTTCACTGTGTCATGCAGCTAAACAAATTCCAAAAAAGCCTTGGCAGAGGAGAGACTCAGCGTGAGCATGAGTTCCCACACCAGGGTGCCGATTAGCTGCAAGACCTGATTATGCCAATAATTAGAAAGGCAGCTGGACATCCTGGGAGTCAGACAGGTTACTGCTGTGGGTGCAGAAAATGCTCTGATCCCTCCCTTCTCTTCTCTTCCGTCTCTTATTCTGCTCCTCTGTGTTTGTGTCTCTGTTATTTCCTTTTTCTTTCTTTTTTTTTATTCTTCTTTTCTTTCATTTTTGTTTTGTTTTTAAACAAGCCAAAAAATTTGCGTGAAGTACAGGCATCACAGGGTCTTAAGACAGTAAGCGTGGCTCTAGGCACCAGTATACCTGAAATCACACAGGATCTGACCTGAGCCTGGTACAATTTAGAACAATCTTGAAGTAGCCTCTATGGGTCATCTGGGAGCTGTTAGGAAAGAGCTACGGTCTGGTCACACCAGTGTTCCCTTCGAATTGCCTTCTGTCACATCTGGCTATTACAATCAACTCCTTAACTTTGATGATTTCTTTGATTCTAGCAGAGCTTCCAAGTTCATGATGAAGAAAGTGTTCAACACTGCACAAAAAGATTTGTGCCTTTCAGATCCTGAACAAATCTGATGTCTGCTACAGAGATGGGCAAGGGAGGAGGGAGGTGCTCATCCCTTCAAGCCAACAGGCAGTACCTGCCCTCTGCCACAACTCTACCACCCTTTCTCTGCTCAAGTGCTGCATGTGGCTTTGATTTTATGCTTCCCCTATTACACCCTGTGGCTAGGTGTTTGGTTTATGCAGGGGGGGAATTGTGTCTATATTCACATTTAAATTGAAAATGTATTAAAGCTGTCAGTTATCCTGGTTTATGTACATATTTTACTTCTGCTTCATATTCAGCTCTTTCGCAGCCACAATATTTTGTGTTCTTTATATGAAAATTAATAAAAAAATTGGATCATCATGAAAGATTTCATTTCCTTAAGCTAGCAGTGGTGAGAAAAAATTCCATCTGCTTTATGTCACCTCAGTTTCAATCAGTCAAAAGTAAATTTCCATCAACTCAATCCATATACTTTTCCTCTCTGTTTACTTTTCCTGTACTGCATGGAATAAAGCTAAACTGCAGGAAGATTTTTATGGACTTTTTAGATTAGCGCACATGATGTTGCACACAGGCAAGAAATACATCTCACTAGTACCCTCCTGTTAGCCACCCAGGGTAGCTACTGAATGGCACTTCACATGCCTTATTTCCCATTTAAATTTGTGTAAATTCTATTTACAGACTGAAATTTACTCATACTCTTTCCTTTTCGTTAAAAAAACATTCTGCCCACTGTTGTTACTTACTGGGTCACCTCTTAAACCTACCCATGGATAAAACTCCTAAATATCTTTTCGCCTTCAGCCCTGCACATTTATGTCTTCAAGATTTGTTGTTTGTTTGTGAACCTACTATGATCTGATGGACAGTTTGGGGCAGGTGAAACTGGTCCAAACACTGTGTTCCCTTGCTGACTTATTTGGGATGGTGGGAAGGGGGCCCACCACTTCTCTTTTATCTGAGCAGTATTTGAAAATTGCATTTGCTTCCCTACTACTGGTTTCCTCCCTCCACCATCCCAACAGAGTTCACAAGGAAAAACAAAGCTTCATCTGGATTTTAAGAAATGGAAGAAAACTAGCTGCCCATATTCTGCAGGGAAATCTGACCTTGACCATCCTATAGATGTCATCCACATGACAGGTCCTGGTGACCTTCTGTGTCACACCTCTGGCACATCAGACTGGAGGAGAGGAAGCATCGCTATGGTGCTGAGAGGGCTAATTCTCATTATGTCCTTAGGAAAGTTAGGATAAACCTGCCAGCACACATCTAGGGGACTGGAGCTGTGGGGAGCTGCTCCTCCAAGCCAGGGTGCAAAGGATGAAAATTAAATCTGAAAAGGTCCCCAGCACGGAGCCCTAAGTGCCAGACTGCTGCTGCTCAGTGTCAGCTATGAGGCCAGTTGTGAAACCTCAAGCCAGCCAAGCACACACCTTATTTGTGCAAACACTGTGGAATTCATCTGCTTTTTCTGCCCGAAGCTCACTGCTTTTGCCAAAAAGACTTTTCTGATTCCTTTCCATGTCTCTCCCCCCACAGCCATTACATGCAAGTTATTTGCTCTCAGTAATTGAGAAGGGATGGGCAGGGCAAGCAAGTCACTCACATTTTGTTCAAAATCCTTTTTGTGCCCTTCTGGTTTAGTTAAATTTGGTCGGGCTTTTCTGCTGCCCTTTGAACCATAGCAAATAACTCATCACTTCACATTTGGGATGGTTCCAAGAAAAGGAACTGTAGTGCCACCTGCAGCAGAAAGACTAAAATGTAGGTCTCCTCCAACCTCGAGAATCTGGGTCTGCAGGTTGAGTATCAAGCAGAAATTTTCATTTGGTCCATATATAGATCTGACTTTCAGGGAATCCATCCTGTGCAACAACAGCAAAACTCAGTGCTTTTTAAACATGGGGACCTCTGCATCACTATTTTCCTAAAACACTGGCTGAGTGAAGGCAGACTGGGATGCTTGCAGGAAATTCTAAGCGAGCTCCAGCCAGCTGTGTACACATAGATTTTGGATCGTGCCTGCCTAGCTCAGCAGTGGCTTTCCTGGTGCCCAGCTGTGCTCAGATAGGAACACACTGCAGCCAGCCTGGCCCTGGCAGCCTGCGAGTGAGCAGAGTCCCAGGGGCTTCAATCTCTGCAGCTGGGTCATTCCTTCTTCCAGCAGCTGTGGGGAAATAATGGGCTGGCAGTGATACTGCGAAGACCAGATCACTTCTGAATAATTTCACAATGAAAACGAGCATGACAATGTGTGAAACTTCCACAACACTTTCCATTAGCAGCCCTCTCTGGGGACCTCCACTGATCACACCATCTTGTCCCCTTATGTCTCAGGTGGCTTTTTTCCATCAAGCTCTTCTCATTGCCCAACTGGAGAAGAGCTAAGATTAAGACTCAACACCACTCCTCCCATACTGGCCTCTAGAACCGTAGTGTCTGTCCAGGGCTTTCAGAAGAATAAATAGTGATTGCTCTTGGAGATGCTACTGCCTTGAATCTCTTTTTAATATCAATTTGCTAATGTTAATCTTTCTAATTTAGTGAAAATAGACTTAGACAGTAATGCCTTAGTTACATTTTTGAATCAATGAGCAGACAATTAATGGACAATCACCTTTATATTCCGTAGTCATGGGTAGCGCAGAAGAACAAGCACAACACAGCCACAGTGAAAAAAGATACCAGCCTGACCAGGTTTTAGATACACACAAATATAACCTTTTCCCCCCTTTTTTTCTGAAGTATAACAGTGCAGAGCACTTCAAGGTTGCCCAACATGTCCCACCCAGCCCATCTCCAAGCCCAGGCTTTGAAACAGGATATGGTCACGGAAAGAATTCTCATGTACTATTACACAAGATTTCCACAATAGTCCATGGGGTTCACCCCAGCTCCAGCATCCAATCACAAACCTCCTGTACTGGTCCTCAGGGGCAGACTAGCACTGGGCCTACAGGCAATTGATCTCTAAAGGCACAACTCACTTTTATTTACAGGCCAGCACATATCCCATTGTACCATTTGGGAAAGATGGGGTACCTCTCACAGAGCATCTCCATGGAGCAAAAAAGCCCTGAGGATGTGGCATAAAGCAGTATGCAAAGCAATGTCTTCTAGGAGAAAGATGCTCTGATCAAATCACGCAGGCAGGATTAAGGCATATGCACAAAAAGGGTATGCCAATTAACTTCCAAAAAAAGCAACAGTAAGTTTCTGTAAAACATCTTCTATCAGAAAAATCCCATTTTATTAAAGTTCAGACCTTCTGTGGACATTTGCTCACTAATGATTTTTCATTAAAGAAAAACACATGCCATCCCATAAACATCTTGGTAACATCTGTCTTCTATTCTGAAAATGTCAAGATAGAGCACTTCAACCGCTTCAGCAGCAGTGTGGTATAGCTCTTCATTCCAGTATTTATTTTGCATTATGGAAAAGAACAAATGTTTCAAATGACCAGCCAATAAAACAAAATCCAAAAAATATACTTTGTGGAACATGAGCCTTGCTCTTTAGAGCTCATTTTGCAACAGGAACAAATATTCTAAAACAATGTAATTTCCCATGGGAATTTGGGATTTGACAATCCCATTTTTGCCCATGGTACTAACAAGTGGAGCAAAACAGCCTTACTGAAAGACAGGATCACTACACGAGGGAAGACACAAATCTTATCTAACTACTAGTATAGTTCAGGTTCATAGAAGAAGCGCCAAACAGACTTAAGTCTATATAGACTCACTGCAGTCAGGAATGCAATGCTTGCTTACCCTTACCTGGGAGATCAGGTCAGAAACAGGAAATCCAAGAGGACTTGATATCCTCTTGGTTTATCTTTTCTTTTATTGCAGGATCTGATACACCAGCATTTGATGGGTGATGGCATAACCTGCTGTCTCCTTCAGCTTGTTCCAGTGATCTTGTAGTTAGAAAGCTTTCCATAATAGCCAACCAAAAAAAAAATTACTGCAAATTAAGCTGGTTTTTTTTTTTTATTTTCTTTCCTGAAAGGATCAGAAGAACCCACTCAGATTCTGGCCCTTTCTTACTTGCTGGAGGACTGAAGTTATGCAGCTGGGTCCCTAAGATGACCTTTTAGATCTTGAACATGCCTCTCAAGCATGTGTATGGCTTTAAATGTGCCTTCCCCAGAAGCAATTCAAACAGAAAATTGCCTTGCCTACTTCAAACAGATGCAGAAAGGAAGACAGCAAAAAAATATCTAAAGTGTTACAAAAAAGTAAATATGAGTATGCCAATGGAATGACAAACCAACACTGAAGTCACTGCAGATTAGTGGAACATATCTGCAAAGTTGATTTTTCCCTGAAAACTTGTAAGCAAGCCTATGAATAGCAGCTAGGCTGGAGCAGGCATGTGAATCCTGTTCCATGCTTGCTCCTCCCAGTGAGGAGGTGCTCAGCAGAAGGGGGATGAAGGCTAGTGGCTGCTTCAGTGTTGCATTCATGGATCTTTTAATATTTCTTGTTGTTGAGTCATAGCATACAGATACTGCTATGGGAGCCTATGAGAGACTCAATTCCCTCTGCCACACAACCAGAAATCTGGCATAAAAGAAAGCACAAGATTGGTTTGCTCTTGTGTTTATGAACAGCATCCTGAGTGGGAAGCTTTTAGCAGAGAAACAAGTAGTCACATTTTGAATCCTGTAAAGACAGAATATAGCCATCTGCCCTGGCTCCTCCAAGTCCAGTTCAATCACTCTGACTTCCCATTGAACAGTACTTTACTCCGACATCAATGACTCAGTTAAACCTGCAAACGGACAGGCTCTGGCCCTAGACAGGAAAAACAAGTCAAAAAGGAACAGAAGTGTCAGTGTCCTCCCAGAAGAAATTAAAACTTTGTCCTTCACTTCTTATTCAAGTTTAATTATCCTGAAGGGTTGAAGAAGAAGAAACTGGGATGTGTCTGGTGGCCTCCTGTTGGAATCTATTCCCGCTCCTGTCCTGTCCTCATGGAGTGTAAATTGCTGGAAGATCAATATAGTTTAGGTACCTGTCGGAGCCCTGGGTTGGCATACAGTGCCCCATGTTCTGCACTTCAGCAGTCTGAATCTGATTGCAGCAGTCTGAAGCAGGCTGCTTCCTGAACTCATTAAAGAGGGTTCCTGGGCCCAAGCATGCTCATTAATTATTCAAGAAGATAAGCGGGTTCCGGAGCAAACAAATAGAGGTATAAATAAGTGACCTTGAGCAAAGGCACTCCATCACCTGGGGAGAGGTCACTACAAGTTCTGTGTCCCTTGTACATGGATATTAAAAAAAAATTAAAAGGAATATATAATACTTTCTCCACCAGTCTCCTTTACCTCCTATGCTGACAATTTTCCTCCCAGCAAGGTACACTCCAGAAAACAAGAGCCTGCCATTTGCTGACTGCAGCAACAGCAAACAAAATCTTAGTCAGGAGCAAAAACCAGGGAGTTCTATATCTGCAATCTATAAGTGACTGTTTTTTAAAATCTAAAATACAGACTTTAACTAGTACTAATCGAGTTATTTCCCTAGAACTAAGACGTAAGTTTGCTATAAATCCTTCGAATGCTCCTGAAAAAAAATTAATGCTATTGCTTTTTCCATGTAAGCCATCATTCTCAACTGAGTCATTATGGTGTGGATGTAATCTAAGAAGTCAATGCTGCTCTTCCGTGGGATGGCCAAGCATGCATTTATCTTTTGTTATAGTAGTAGAAGACAGTGGAAAAGTAGGTAGAACAGCTGCACTTATACAGACTTTGCTGTCAGGAAGAGGCAACCTCATCTCTCTGACTTTGAGGTTATTCTGTGATGCTTTCAGAGTCTTTGTTTTGAGCAAAATTATTAGATCAGTGGCACAGACAGAAGTACCAGCAAAATCACTCCCTGATTGTCCCCCTCTTTCTTGTTACTCATCCATGGTGCTGAAATGCCACCCTCTGCACAAATTAAACTGTTACACCCTGGAGCTGATTGAATTATCTCACACCACCTTACTAAATATATTTAAACTAGGTAAAATATATTGGTGGTTATTATTCTGAACGCAAGGGAGCTGGTTCCTGAATTTTCAATCACATTTAAGTGGAGAATCAGATTAATCAGGAATTGGATGAAGTGGAAGGTTCCTGATCAGAAAATTTCTTGCGAAGTTCCCATGTGAATTAAACCTGAAGACTGAAGAAACAGTTACACTTGGCTTACCCAAAATAAGAGTATGTGTCTGCCTAGTGTTGTTCACTTGTGGCACTGGCTGCTGGCAACATAGCAAAAACATGTCACCTAAAGGCCAAACACTTTCAAGCAGCTTCACTGTCTCTCCTTTTCTCCCTTGTCATCATCCCTAGCATTACCGTGTTACAGCCTATTATGTTCTACATGACATAAACCAAAAGACACTGTCTTTCCTTTTATAGATTCTTTTTTTAATTCCCTGGGAGAGAGTGTCTATACATTTGAACCACAATTATCTTACTTCCTCCTCTGTCCTGCATGTGACATAGTCCAAATGTATGAGTAACACACAGCTCAGCTTTCCTCTGACCCAACCTGTGTGGCATTGCCAGTGTAGGCTGGAACATGCCACCTCTGGGAGATCTGAGACAAAGACTAAATCCTCCAAGAAGGATGGTCTCCCATCCTTTCCTGGCTGTCATAGCTAAGTGTTTATGGCACGAACAAGACAATCCTGTGATCACTTTGTGGATTTTTCTCCCCCCTTCAAGAGCACTCTCCTCTAATGTATTAGTGGCTGTTGTTGCATTAAAGTCTTCTGAACTGCATGAGCCAACACCTCCTTCTTGTCCTCACAACTATCAAGCAAGGGTGTGACAACAGCTAGATACTGCAAAGAAAGGTACAAAACCTCCCCAGTAGTCAACTGCTGGATAACCTGGTTCCAGGGAGTTTTCCTCCTAAACCTAACTGAAAGGCATAAATTAAAGTGATTTACGTCCAGAAAGGCAAGACTTCATCCCTTCAGCAGCAAAGAAAAGGAAAGGCAGAGCCAAACCTACTTTCACTATCCCAGCAATGTGCACTGAAATGCCAGCTCTGCAATTGCAAAGTGAGATCTGAGGGGGTTCCTTTGCCTAATGTTGCTTAACCTGAACTGAAAAGACAATGAAGGTATGCTGCGACAAAACCTTAATAATGTGTTCCCATTTTCTTGGTGCAGTTTTTGCTGCAGGTAGTTTTCACAGCAATCTAAATATTAAATGCTTCAGTAGCCTCTTCCAGGAGAAGGTCAGTTCCAGAGGGGAATGGAGACACTGAATTCATCCTATCAATGTTTTATAACACGTGAAAAATGTGCAAATATAAGTCCCATACATAACTTCTGAAACTACACTGCCTCCACTCTCTCTGTCCAGAAACTCTATCTTATTTTTGCAGAAAGTGGCTTTATACAGAAAGCAGTATTTTTTGTCCTTGCTTGGAGGTCACCTGGAGCATGAAATCCACCCAGCTATACCAGCATAATTCAAGAATCTCCCGAATCTCCTATGATTTAAGGGCTAAATTATGTTATTTTATTCAACAGGACTCTGCTCCTGTGAACAACTTCTTATTAACCTAGCCTCCTGTTCTGTTGTTTTGGACAAGTAAATGCACATAGGTTGGAAAAATTGCTGGGCAGAGATTGCCTTTTCATTAATATTCATTTGCAGACCTACAGAGCAACAGTATGATAAAGGCTTGTTAGCAACACAGTCAGTCAGCAACATCAGGAAGAGCAGAAAGAAAGAGGGAAGGTCAGGAAGCCAAAGAGGCCGAGAAAGGGACTACAAGACACTTCTTTGGGTGCCTACCTGCCTGTCTCATGGGTCCCAGCATAGCCCTTTCATATCAGGTGATCCCAGCAGTCCACTTCCTTCCCATTCCCACCGTTGTCAAGTGCGACACTTCAAGAACTTCCTACTTCACTCAGTCTTGTTTTTCTGCACATTTATAGTCTCACTAACAGTAAATGCCTTTATTAAGTTAAATATGAAATGCAGCACCAAGCTGTTCAAATGGGTTTTTAGGGGCATAGACAAGTTTCCTACTTCCCTCCTCCAATCTTGTTGCATCTGTATTCAAATCAACCTGGTATATATTCACATAATTGGCTGGTCTCAATCTTTAATTAACTGTATTTGTGTGGAATCTCAATTTGCTCATAAGAAAGTAATATTCAATGTAGTTTAATGTTCACCTGCCTTTTCATGATGGCGATGGATGAAACAGCACCTGATTAATTTTATCTATTAGTTCTCTGTTAATTTGAATGATGAAGAGAGGGGAGAGGAAATTTATTTAATGTATTTAATGTAATCCCTTCTCACAGTTAATCTAATTCGGGTTTCCAGAAATTGGGCCAAGAAGATACATATTTTCCTTTTTTATGATCTCTGACCTGGATCCTGCTGGCCTGCCCTGACCTTCTTCAGGAAAGCTTATCTTGCAGTAAGAGACCAAAGAGCTTCCATTTATTTGATTTCACTGAGAGAAGGTTAAGAGGTCACTAAAGTATCCACATGATTTTGTATTACGAAAGAGCTCTTTAGCCTAGCAGAGAGGGGCAGGATAAGACCTAATGCCTAGAAGCTGAAACTGGATCAGCCCAAACTAAGTATGAAAAGTAATTTTCTAGTTTGTGTTTGGTTTGGGGTTCTCGCGGTCGGGCGTGCAGAGGTCCGACCCACCTCCTAAAGGGAAGAAGGGTTGAGGGCAAATCAAAGACAGTAATTAACCATGGGAACATCTTGCATTAGCACCTGATAGATTTTCTAACAGATGAAGTATTTGAATTAAAGACTGGGGATCTATCCAGCTCAACCATATAGGAGCATGCAGAATGAAGAAGGTGAGTTTTACTCCTAGCTGTGCCACTGGAGAGACAAACCCAGGATCCTGGTTCAACTCTGGTGCTGATAGCTTTTTTTTTAAAGCATATTAAAAAAATTGAACTGGCTTGAAAAAGAGAAGCACAAAACAATTTTATATTTAGAAAAGTAAGAGTCCATGGGACATTTAAAGAGTCAAATTGGTTTATCAAAAAAGTCAACCAGTATTGGAGATGAGTGTTTTCACAGGTATGAATTGGTGCTGGGTGAAGAAAGGCACAGTAAGAAACTGTGGCTGTGATTTGGATGCAATCAAACCAGACACAAAACAAGGAGAGGTCTCAGACTAATCCTGGTGGCGTTCCGACACCCCTGATCAATGTCACCAAAGCACAAATAACTGCATCGCTGGAAGATGGTTTAGTCAAGATCCCACTCTTCTTGCAAGAGAACTGAGTCAAAGTTCACCTTACCACAGCAGGGACAGGCATGCATCAGATGTCACCCACAACCCAAGAAAGGAGAATGGCATTTGCTGAGGGGTCAGCCCTGGTGCACCAACACCTACATCACTCTCTGGGGGGGCGGGCCTTCTAGGATGAATGGGAGCCAAGTCTGAACAGAGGTGGCAGAAATTATTGCTCTGAACAATGGGACAGCATTTCTATTGTGGTTAGGGATACCACCTATATAGCTGAGGCCCATGTGCTTAATAAGGTGGAAAATTAAAAAAGGAATTAAAAATTTGATGGCCTTTAGTCCTCCTAAAAATACTTGAGCGGATTACCTGCAAAACCTCTGTCTTCACATTATCAGTCATAGGGAGCCCACAGAGACGTTTCTGAGCAACATTTATCTCCAGCATGAAATCCCCTCCTAAATCCTGCTGCAATGTTTCTCTAACAACTGCCTCTTCTATCCAGCCATGGGATGGGGCAGTTGTTGGCATAGCCAGGTTATTAAAATCCTGGATTTAAGGTATTGCCATGTCCTCAAAACTTGTGAGATGGTGTTCTAATCAAGCAAGGAATGTGTTACATAGCACAGTCCAGCTGTCTTTTAATATTGTGAATCCAGAGCAACTGAGAGGTATAGCTGCAATTTAGAGAACTCACAGGATTTTCTGACTGATGGAGAGTGATCCTAGAGGTATTGCTGTTGTTGCTCAGCCAGTCCAGCAAAGGAAAATTATGAGAAATCCCAAGAGAAAACTTACTCTGCATCTGCTATGCATTTCAGGAAGGGCCAGTTGGATGAGAGACACCCTGAAGGGATGCAGAGGAGACTGAGAAGGCAGCCTGCTGAGAGGGGTCACCGCTCTGTGCTGCTCTGAGCGCGGGAGATGATAGAGCCCAGCTGTTACAAGTAGATTTGAAACTAAACAGAAGTGCTTTGCAGTCTTTTGCAACCACTTCTACAAGCCTGGGAACATGGAAGAAAGGTTTCATCACCACTGGGGCTGATACACGTTCTGACATTTTAAAATATTAAAAGCCCATCACAACCAATGAGAAGCAGCAAGTGGGTCATGCCCAGAGAGACGTGGAGCAGTCCCTCTGCAGAGGAACCAGTCGTTGAGAAAGACGAGGGCTGTGCAAGCAGGCAGCCAGGGAACACGTTGCTTGTCTGTGTCTGCGTCTGTGCTAGCAATGCCAGCCCATGTCTACACTCAGCCTGAGCAGAAGCACAGCACTGGGCTTCTGTTTGCGGCAGCAACCTGCTCATCACTAGAAAGCAAGAACCACTTGCTGGTTTCCTCCTAGATTCTTAGAGATAAGTATCGGGGATGTGGCGGGCTTTGGGAAGAGAAAAGGATTTCTCTTCTTATTAAAGTAATGCCTAGGATGCCCAACCAGGAAATCAGGTCCTACCTTCTTCCCTTCCTTAGAGGGAGGGGAATCCCTGACTTGAAATGTTTGGTCAAAAATGTATGGATGAAGAGAGAAAATAGGCCTGCATGGGACTCAGTCTGGGTGCAAATTCTCTTGTAAAGCTCCCTAAATATCCTGAGTACTTCACTCCAGCGCTTGAATGGCAGCCTAGAAATATGTGATAGCAGAGGACAGCTCTCTGCTCTCCTTTTTTCTATGTGAATTCCCATGGGATGGCACCATAAACAGGGTTTGTATAACCTGGAAAGTCAGGAGACAAAAACAATTCCTGATAACATTTTGCAGGTAGTAAAATGGAAGGAAAAGAGAAAGCACAAAAGAGTTAACTTTAGATTCAGGCAGAATATGACCAGCTAATGGACCAGTAGGATGTTAGTATTATTTTTTAAAAATCAAGGTACCATCATTAAATAAATAGACAGAGAGGAGTCAGCCATGCTAATAGATGCCACCAAATACCAAAGAGAGTCAGGAGACAGCTAAATAATGTATTGCAATATCAGACACACACTGGTGACCCAGTGCTGCAACATGAAATGGAAATGAATCAATACAAAGTAATGAGACAGAATAAGACGTGGATTAGTGAGGACAGAGATGGATTTCTGATCCAGGATTTTCCCCTAAAGACGGCTATATGCTCTAAGAACTATAAATCTTTAATCAGTTCATCAAGTAGCTCACTTATTCCTGTGTGCATACACTCAGGGCTGGATGAAAGTACCTTCTGCATCTGAAATTCAGGCATGCTAGTTTCTGGGGTTGAGTAAAGGTGCTTGGCCACTGGAATGGGTCCAGATCCTGGAATGAAGGGCCTAGAAGAGGGGCATTGCACAGGGATTAGTAGCTGTCTTGGAACTTATTCTGCCAAAGCGCACCCACCCAGAGGGATGATCCACCTGCAATCTTCTTAAGAGGCAAAAGGGACCCAGGATCTACGTGGGTGTAAGCTGCTTGCTAAGACATTCACAGAGAGGGAAAAGGACTTTGTTCCTGGTCCAAAAGCTTATATACTTGGTTGAATGGGTATTGAATGGAAAAATGCAAAACAATGGTGGTGTAAGGTCCAGAGTTCATGTCTCCCTTTAACTGGATCCCACTCCTTTCTGACAGCACTTTCCCTGTCTTGGCCACCAGTGGGACCCAAATATTTTCTTTTTTTGCAGTACTCTAGCTCCCGACAATGAAAGAAAGCATCCAGAGCAGCCACTGACTTGGCCACTCTCTTGGGAGAAGCGGGTTTAGGCTCCCTCAGGAGAAGGGTGGAAATGAATTCCTGATTTCCAATGCATAAGCACACACTGTAACTCATGGGTTACTTTATAAAGAAGAGATTTTACCCTCAGGATCTTTCCTTCCTCTGATCATGTCTTAAAAGAAAACAGCAGCAATTACATTTTATAGGAAACTTGATACTGAGACACAGTATCACCCTGGGAGCAAGTGGCAGGCTGAGCCCCTTGGAGGTGACAGCCAACTGTGTGCCTCATTTCTGGATCTCAGAGGCGTTCAAAGATGGTGTGGCAGGAGGAAAGCAGCTGAGTCTGTTAAGACTGTGGATTTTATTAACCCACAAGTAGAAGTGCTGAGAAGTAAAACTTTCTGATGGTTGGGAGACTTAATGTGGCAAAACAACACCGGTAAATTTTGGTAGCAGGTGGTAGCTTGGGTGAGGAGAAAGTACAGAAAACTTTGGATCTCAGTTTCTAACTTGCTTTGACCCCACTTGTCTTTATCTTATTTCCAAATATAGAACAGCTTTCTGAAGTTAGATTTATATCTTATTTCCAAATGGAACAGATTTGACTGAAAATGGCATGGATTTTACCTGGTCAATACAATTTATGAGGAAACAAGAGATGTTTAAATCTAGTTCTACGTAAATAGCCCCAGCAGGAAAGTAGGGGAGCCAGCTAAAAAAAAAGTAATCAATTTTTAATGTATCTCCATCAGAAATTGTAACATCAGCCAAAGAGATCTCAAATCCTTCCTGCAGAGGGTAAAAAAGGGAACCCACTGCACACACCAGCATACATATGGGCAGACTCAGCAGCTACAATTTTTCTAAGAGGATTCATACCATCCATTCCTGAAGTGAGGTTCAGATTCAGTGCCAATATTACACACTGTTAGGAGACCACAGTTTGGAAAGTGATCTTTCAAATTATAAAGCAGCTGGGCAAATTTGTCAAGTGTGAATGCTGCAACCATTACCCTGCAGGTAGCAGAAGGCATTGGTCAGGGCACCAACCTGCTCTGCTAACCTGATACGCTCACAGTATCACCGTGAGCTGGACCAAAAATCCAGGCTGCTAGAGGACAGATACCAGATGCAATAGCAATTGGGAATTTTATACACATACATTTATAGAAATAGAGGAAATCTGTTACTCTAATAAGCATTTAGTCAAAGTCCCATTGGGCTTTTGCAGTGAGCACCCCGCACCCATTCTGCTTTGCAGCCACAGACGTTCCATCATTGCCAAGCAGCTTTATGACCATCCAAAATCCCTCATATCTCTATCCATTACACTTGCACCTCTTTCAAGAAAGAAAGAGGGAAGAAACTAGCTTGAGAGCTGGGCTTTACTACCTTGAGCCCAGATTCACATGACACTCACCTTTTAACAGACTTTCCTTCCCTGGTTTTCAATTAACTGCTCTACACCAAAGATTGCAGTCTGTCAACTAACTCAAAGAGTAAATCCTTTCCTAGACCTTTAAAAACTATCGTCTCAGAGTCCTTGACTGCAGAGGACTTTGAACAAACTGTTCCCATAGAGGAAAAGGAAAATCCAGTGACTTGGTTTTTGCAGTCAGCAGTATTTCTACCAGGCTACCAGCACTGCTGCTCTTCTCCAGGGAAGCTGTCACATTACAGTGGACTACTTCCAGACAGAGTCATCAGTTTTGACTTCATATTTCTTTGTGGATAGATGGAAATTTCTCAAGACTAAAAGTAGTAGGTAGGTGCCTTTCTATCATACACAATCTGAAAGAGGCAAGACTTTAAAAGAAGGTACTACAGAATTTTACCAATTTGTTTCAGGGCAAAAAGATTCTGAAAGAGTGAAGGGGAACTGAAATGCTTTTGTGAAAACTGATGCTCCTCATTTTTCAAGTGATGATCAAATGAAGATGAGATTTTAAAATGATGCCCACTTTTCCAGGATTTTTTTAAAAAACTAGATGTTGCTGTTCTGCTGTAATTGAGACCACCAAACAGTTGGAGAGAAATACAGGGTTTAAAGAGAATCCAAAACTCTGGGGACATGAAATGAGATAAAGCAAATTAGAAACCTTTCAAAAATTGTAAAACTAGAGAAACTGTTAAAAGTGCAATTTGCAAGAGGAACCTGAAAGATAGTAGCTGGATTTTGGGAAAATTTTCTTGTTTGGGTTTGGTTTTTCGTGGGTTTTTTTCTGGTTTTTAATAAAAAAAATCCAACAACCTTAAAAACTATATAAGTTTTATATATGTATAAATTGTACATGACCTTCCAGATTAATTTTTAATTATCTCAGAAAGGGGCAAATAAGAATAAATAAATAATGGCTGAGGAAGCAAGACAAAGCACACTGAGAATCACTGTTGCCTGTACAGAATAAACTGCCAAACCCCCCAAAAAACAGGTTCACAGTGGATCATAAGACCTTCTAGCCTACATTCCAGCTTTCCATGCTGAATATCGCTTTAAGAACTCAAACTAATAGCACTCTCTTCTTGAATTTTGCAGTAGCATCATACACAGAGCTCCAGAGGTTAGAAATACTGTCTCAGGGGCAAAATGCCATGAAATAAGTTCACACTGCTAGATATGGATTATAAACAAGAAAATCTGAATAAGCAAAAGGAACTCATTGTCCCATCAGCAACAGCAGATGTCAAGGAGCAGGGACAGATATAGGTATGCGCATATATAGAATCATAGAATATCTCGAGTTGGAAGAGACCCATAAGGATCATTGAGTCCAACTCCCTGCTCCTCTACATAAAACTAATCCATTTGACTAACAGCACCATCCAGATGCTCCTTGAACTCTGACGGGCATGGCGCTGTGACTACCTATGTCCTCNNNNTTGGTTGCCGCGGGGGGGGGGGGGGGGGGAGGGGGACACAGACAAATTGCAGTAAAACAGTGATATATACATATATATATGCTCTGCTGCAATTTGTCCCCTCCTCTGGATGTTTCCCTTTCTAACAGGAGAGGCAGGAGCCCTCCCATCTCCCTCACTCCTCTGGCACCACGGCTCTAACCCGCCAAAAACTGTTTGCTGCATTTTACGTAACTTCATTGGTCTGACTTTCCCACTGGTTAACAGCCCTAATCAGCAAATAAAAGCCTCCAGCAGCAGATGAGCAAAGTGATTGAAAAAGCCATAAAAAAACTGAATGGGGAAAGCTGTCTGTAGTTAAAACAAGCCTCAAGTCCTGCTCCCCAGCAAACTTCCCCAGTAAATATAGAGAACTAGCAGGTTTATCACTCTCCTTTTGATTGTACGTCATTATTACAGCATTGCTTTCCCACATACCAACCCCTCCTTAGATCCCAGTTGCAATAAAAAACAGAGATTTGGGTTCTTTGTAAAGATTAATAGAACCAGCTGCCCTCATACTCCAAACTTGTGAAGTGGCTGAATATCACTCTTGAAACTCCAGGTTCGAGGCCCTGACAGTTACCTGCTGGGTCTGGAATTCAACTAAGTCATGGATTACAGTAGGGTTGCATGGAGGGAAAGTGCACTGTGGAGAAATGAGATCTGTTGAATGACAAGAGACTCCAAAACTAGCAACTGTTTTTGATGAAAACAACAAAAGTAAAAACAGTTTCCTTAGAAGCTCTCAAAAGAAAAAAAAAAAAAGAAATTTGGCACAGAAAGCCTTGAGACTAGATTTGTCTGTGCTCTATTTTGAAGAGAAGTAGGAAGCACTACCTAAATCAAAGCATTAAATCGTTGCTCAAACACAACAGTTCGTTCATGCAGGACCAAAACTGCCTTTGGGGTTTGAATTGGAGGTGCATGGGCTGGTGTGACTGAGATGTACAAGAGGAGAGTGGGAAGCCACATGCCCAGTGCTGTGCAGAGGTTACACAGATCAGCACAGGAGGTGCAGGGGTGGACCAGCTCCCAGCTACAAGAGACAAGGAGAAAAGGGGCTTTTGGCTGGAAAAAAAAAAAAAAACAAACAGAAACTTGGTTACTTGCATTCTTTTGCTGGTGGGAGACAGTTTGCAAGCAAACCCTTGCAAGCAAGGGTTGACTTTTGCTCAGCTCTCCCAACTCCAGGGTGACTGGGGATTGCCCTTGTCCCTCAATGAACCCATGATCCCTGTACAACATCCATGCAGGGGCTTGTAAGGTCTGCAGAGCCAAGGTCCTTGGTACACAGAGCCATCCCATGGTGCTCCCTCGACTGTCAGGCTAGGCACAGGCTGCCAATTTATGAAGAAAACCAACTCACTATAGCAAGCCTTGCTGCTCATATGGTTTAACAGGGACAAGAGAGTAACTCTTACAGCCCCAGCATAAGGTCTGCCAGGGCAGTGTAGGGCACCCCCATGTCCCCAGAGTTGGTGTCCAGTTTTAATGTTGGCCACATGCCTGGCCAATGTCCAGGACAGGGCAAGCTGGGACTCCTTTCTGTCACCATTTTGGAGGGAAGGACAAGTGAAAGAAAGTCTGTCTGACATGACCTTCACTACAAGCTAGTAGTGACAGCCAGTGGGCTGTCAGGACCCAAAAGAAGAAACACACTCACATGAAGCAGTGTCAAGTTCACAGGCTCTAGGAGCTCTCTTGCCAACATAAAAATGCTTCATTTTAGCTCTTGTTATGATGTCTGCATTTAGTATTCATTGTCGTGTCACTGATCCTCATGAATTCCTCCCATGTGTATGTGCCCCTCTCATCCATTTCTATCAGCATCTCACTATAATTTATTATTAGTTAAGAATTAATAGACACTTGGAAGTATAATGTTACATTTTTCTCTTATCTTCTGGTGCTCAAAAGCATTTCATGCAGCAGATCAAGCATTAAATCTGTCATGTAAACACATTATTTTGTCATGTAATGCATTATGATCGCACACTACCAGGAAAATGAAATGCACTTAATGGTTTGTGTTTGATGTATACTGTCAACAAAACTCAGGAAGAATTTATAAGGTGTTGTAGTTTAATGAGTACCTGTTTAATAGGGTTTGCCGTATCATTCAAAAATGTGACTTTACAAGAGACATGTGATACGATGAATTTCGATGTGAATTATAAAGCTCAATCTAGATCTCCAGGCTTCTACACAGCAAAGATAATAAGATCCAGGGAGCTGTTTATAAGCAATAAATCATGACTTTCTCTCATTTTCTCTTGGAATATTCCTCTCTCCTTCATCAGGTTTTATGAAGCTGCAGGCATCATGTCTGAAAGTGCCATCCAGTATCTTTGTATTATAAAATTAATTTCTTTTGTAGAATAACTCAGCTATAGACAGGAAATGAATGAACTAAAGAGAGAAGAACAAGCTGATAAATACGAACCCTACCAGACACCCAGCCACTGCCAAGCCTGGCAAAGTTTAAAGGAAAAGAAACAGTTTGTTAATGGTTTGAGAAGGCTTCAGTGAGTAGTACCTAGGAGAAATTTTAGCCCAGCAGACTCCTAACAAAAGCCTCACATACTTGGCCAGAGGTATCAAAATAGCAGCACAAAAAAGGCAAAACATCCGAACACAGATGGATTTTCTTCTCCCTTCCCTCCCCAGGGTGCTGCTGGGAGCACCTCCTGCAAATGCAAACAAGATGTGATGTGATATGAAAAAACCCAGAGAGAAGCTTGAAGACAAATCCCAGTTCTACTATGCGTCATTAGCCCATAGAAGAACTGGCCAAGTAGTGTTTATGCTGCAGAAAGGCAGCCCCTGTAGCTTCCCAGCATCTTGCTCCCAGTATTAAAATTGGCTTAAACCATTCTGGTGACACTGCTGTCACAGGACCTCCATGGGCTTTGTAATC
This sequence comes from Eurystomus gularis, assembly GCA_013400335.1. NCBI lineage: Eukaryota > Metazoa > Chordata > Aves > Coraciiformes > Coraciidae > Eurystomus > Eurystomus gularis. Next base: position 23,735 of record VZZY01022048.1, on the reverse strand, counting down.
CATACATCCATGTTGGGCATCTCTCAACAAGCTTAATAAACCAGCTCCACTCATCTTCAGCACTGGACAGGTTTCATTCCCTATGAAGTCTGTCTCAGACTCCCCCACGAAAGAGCATCTCCGACCTTCCCTTGGACAGGCTGGGCTGGGTCACCATCTGTGCCAGTCCCATCCTCCCTCTCTCAACTATGGAGGGAGCCAAAGGTAACCATCTGCCAAGTGGATCCAAGTTAGAGCTCCCCTTGACCTCATAGTGCACAGTTCATGGGATAGAGTCTTAAAAAACTCCTCTTCAGAGGGCTTTGGTTTGAATTCAGCCAGATCCAATGCAATTAAATGCTCTAAGTTATTAACATTAACAAGATTTACTGCTCCCCATTTACAAATGATTTGCATCTTTATGCATTCTTTTAGCATGGATTGTCACGAATTTCTCTGGTATTCATGAGGTTGCAATTTGTGTATTTCCATAATTACCTCATCATATTCTCCATTAGATAATGGACCAAGGGCATAAAACTCCAAGCAGAATTCCAAAGCAGCATTGACTCACCACTCCATTGAGAGACTGATTTCCCCTTGTCCTTTAAGCAGAGCTCACAGGAAAGCCCTGGGAAAGCTCTGCCCTGGCATGGGCTGAGGCTTGCAGGGTGAAATTTAAACAAAACAAAAAAAAATATCAGTGTTTGATCATTATAGTCTCTGGGAGTTTCCCTGCTCTCCACACTAAGGTCCATTGATAAGTTCTCTGCACAGGTCCCTCGGGCTTAATAGGACTATACCATCTAAGAAATCACAATCATTTCAGTTCCACAGTTTTAAAGTAGGACACAACTGAGAGCTGAAGGGCTCACACAAACACCTTCTGCACACCAGGTCCAAAAATGGCTTGGACAGTCAGTCCTCCACACCAGGATGCTGCCACTACATCCCCTAAGGGAAAGTTTGCATCCAAAACTAACCCAACCCAAACTTCATGGATAATTCACTAGCCACTGGAGGGAGAGGGAGGAAGAAGGAGAGATTAATTTCATGCACATAAAATCCTTTTTATGTACTTAGGAATGGATATGAACAGATTTAAAATTCCACTGCTGGGCAAGTGATCTAAAACGTCCAATAAATAATTCATCCCAGCAACATACATCACTATGTAGCCTGGTCTGTGACTCAGACCATGTCAGGGGGGTCTCACTATGTGAAAGAGAGACAACTTAATTCAGTGCAAAGTGAATAATCCAAAATTCCATAAATGATTCATCACTGGATTAAAAGCTATAGATTTCTCCATAGAAGTTCTCTGCCCTGCATTAAATATGCAGATGATTGTGTGGTGTGTATTAACTACTGGATGGCTTAGTTAAGCATGACACCAACTCTGGTGCTTGAGAGCAACTTTGAAGCTATGAATCTTCATTAGATGTACATTTAAGCATGAAAAGGGGTTACCTTCAAGGATTCAAGGTTCACTAACATCAGTAGAATTACAGAGCATACCCCAGTACATGAGCAAGGAGAGCCAGACCTTACTATTTTTTGTTTTAGAAAACATAACTATAGACAGGATTTATTCCCTAGTTTGCATTACCTATCCTATTCCTCCTTTCCTACATATTAAAAAAGAAGAAGAAAAAAAAAAAAAAAATTCACACCAACAATCCTTTCTATTTTTCTAGATATATTAAAAAAAAAACAATCCGCATTTTCGAAACACCAGCAGAACATGCAGTTTCTTTCCTTCTTAGGAAAAAAAAAAAAAAAAAGGACAAAAAAGCCATTTTGGGAAGTAGAGGATTTCCCTTCCCCTTGCAGGAGGTTCAGTGCTTGAAAGACTGAAGAAAGTCAATGAACTTGTACAAGAGAACATTTCCCAACACCTTCCTCCCAAATACTTCCAATGCTTTTTGCACACTACAGTTTGCATCCATCTTCCCAATGTCCTTGTGGCCTCCTATCTCAGCTTCAAACCACTGGGAGCTCTTAAGCTGAGTTTACCATGGGGTAAGGAGATGAGCCTTCCTACCAAACAGTTCTCTGTACGAAACGCCACTCTCATCTAAGTATTTCTCTTAGTTCTGTCTCCCCAAAGTGATCATTTGGAGGACCTCTTGCCAATACCACCACCCTTTCTTATGAGCTTTCCATCTGGAAGGAGTGGATGATGAGATGAGCTACAGGATGGTTAGAAGTTGACATTTCTTTTGACAGGTCACTGTTGTCACAGGATGATTGCAGGAGGTGCTGAGTCTTGGGGTTTAGGTTTTAAATCAGCAAGAGAAACTAAAGCCATGCTGCTCCCAGTTGGAGTTAGACATCAGTGGGGGATGAACCAAGAAGTGTGTGGCCACCATGGCCTTAGGAGCACAAGAAAACCAGGCAGTTACTGAGACTTGCAGGAAATTGTGTTGTTAGAGAACACAAAAGCCAGAGCCCAGGCCAAGCACGCTGAAAGCATTCCTTGGAGCCAGCCATGAGCCAGCCAGGACCTCCATCACAACTGCAGGAAGCTGCATTTATTCTTTTTGGTGGCAGCAAATCTGCATTGTCTTACAGCCTCTAATCTCTCCAGCTCTTTCTCTGCTCTTGGTAGCTCAAGTTTGCCATCTGCTGTCACTCCCATGGCAACACATCCCCTTTCTTCTTTCTACCAGGCTAAAATTTTCCTCTTTTTCATGCATTCATCTCACACTGTGTGGTTATCGCTGTTCTTTTCCCAAGTCCCATGATGCTATTTATTCTTATTTCTAATTTCCTATGTACTCAGCCACATTCTTCCCTTCTGCTTGCTCTTTCTTAAGCTCCAATTAGATTCCACTTTTGGAATCCAGAGATTTATTTATATTAGCCTTAAAAATTGCCTAGAAAAGAACATTAGGCCTAAGAAACAAACCTGGAAACATAATGAAAGGGACCATCAGAGAAGTCAGCTCTGATAAAGTCTATTAGAAGATGTCTCTTATTAATCTCAAAATGATATTTAATTCATTCCTCTGGCTTCTCTTTAAAAGATTTGTATTCCTAACTCAGAGCTTGCCCTTTTTTTTTCAGTATTTCATCCTGTTTCCTCATTAGCCAATCCCATGTCCCAGAATATTCAGATCTCGCTTTTTAATTGCTTTTCTATACCTCCTCCATACTAATCAGGTAGTTCAGTCATTATCTCTTCACGTCAGGCCTCCTTTACCCAATTTAATCGGTCATTTTGATACAGACAATTGTCCACAAAGTACTGGGGTCCAGTGAAAATTATTACTTGGACCAAAAGCTAAATCCTTCTTTAATTAACCACCTTGATCCATGGAGCAGAGCCAGACTCCCCAGATATAATACCATTTAGGCTTGACATGGACTCTGAACAAATTAAAACCCACTTCACTCTAGCCACAGGCTCCCAGTGTAAGCCCATAAACGCTGCAGTAACTTCAGCAGCTCAGAGCACCAGGCAGAGGTGTTCAACCTGGATGAAGTCAGGTCTTAGCTTTTGGCAGTGTAGGAGGTGGAGGGAGGTAAGGTCTGGGGGGATTGGAGTTTTTGGGGAAATACACAGCAGTTTTAGAGCTAATAGCTTTGCCCATTGGTAGCTCTCTAGGAGGTACAGGAGGCAGGGTGAAGGTGCACATGGGCAGGCTTTGCAGGGAGACCTGCTTCAGCAAGTTCAGCTGGCAGCAACAAGTTGTAGCAAAGCAACTCTGGAGAAAATCTGCACCCCACAACACAACAGCACGATCCTTGCAGCGCTGCAGAGGCCAGGTTGCCTTTCTTCAACGTTTCTCCAGTCTGACACACAGACCCCTGTAGAGCTTTGCAGCTGAAACTCTTGTGCATTTTTTTTTAAAGCTGCTTATTGGAGGGTTTTCTTGGCTGCAATGCTTAATGTTTACTCAAGAGCCCTTTCCCTTTGCCTTCCAAGGTGAAGGTCTTAAAAGTAAAGATTAACATTTCCAAATGCCAATGATACACTCTCTGACAGTCTTTTCTTTCTAAAAACCTGCTGCTTTCATCATCAGTTTTTCCTCACTAAACCCAGAAACTGCATAGTGGGGCTTCTGTTGCTTTTGGAAAACAGCACTTTTTTTTTTGCTCTAGCTACATTTCACAACACTTCCTTTAACCTTTCACTGAACATACTGACAGTTAGGGTCAGTTCCTCAGAAATTGCTTCAATGTATTTTCATTTAAATATAACCTTCCCAGATTCCTCACTTCCATCTTGCTACTCTAAACCCAAATATCAGCCTCAGTAATTGGGGTGGATAAAAACATAAATAAAAAAGCTCAGAGACATAAGTAACACTTACAGCTTCCCTATAGCACTCCTGGGCTGCATTTCCACATGGCTGATCAGATTAAACTTACCTTGTTGGCTCCTATTTCTTCTGCCTTTGTGCAGCTTCCAAAGCAGGGCCTTTAAGTCCAGCCAGTGCCATAGCAAATGTGCTAGCACCTTCCTCAACAAGAGCCAACCCTGCTCTAAAGAAGTCCTTAGTACAGAGCTAATTAATAAGAGCCAAAGGATTGGCCCAGTTTACCTGGGGGGGGTGGGCGGGAGGTGGAGAAAGTGTTGCTTTTTTTATTTTAAAGGTATACATCAAAGCTGTTTGGTGACTTTTCCCCCCCTTTTACTCCTTACAGATCTATGTGGGATTCATGCCTAGAAGCAGCACCAGGCCCCTGAACGCAGCAGCCCTTGTGTGTTGTTTGGGGTGACAGCAGCTACATTAACCACTGTGGGACAGACAGAGGTCTCAGCTGAGCAAACCCAACCCGGGAGCCTGCAGGCCACATCTTCTGTTCAGGGACTCTCTTCTGCCTCCCACAATGCCACTAGACCAGGGTGTACAGCAAAGTGCTGAAGCCGGGTGAGACTGAGAGGGACACCAAAGAGGAACCTTCCCTGCCTCTGCCTAGCTCATAGTCTGTAAGAAGATGCTGTAGAGTCAAAAAGTCTCACCACAGCCCTGAGCATGACTAGCGGGGAAGTCCAGAGCTGCCACACATTTTCTTCTGACCTAATGGTACTCCCACAATGCGGTCTTACTTCAAGTTGTCATTGCCTCATGTTGCCATAGCAGAGACTGGTGAACTCTAGGCAATGGAGATAACAGTGTCATGGATTTCACTCTTCTCCCGTGCCATTCCCATAGTCACTGCAGCAGACTTAGTGAGGACCCCAATGAGATACACGAAAGCTCTGCGGCATATCCCACAGATGATCCCCCATCCTCCACAGCCAGTCCCACTTCACTAATGCCCCCAGGCTGGTTACTAACTCAGTCTGTTTTTTAAAGCCTAAAACTCAACCCAGCTGAAACACAAGCAAAAGCCACCTCAGAAAGGGTGCAATTAGCATGGTGAAATGATGGGCTTCACTCTGCCATGCATTGCCAATCTGCCCCACAGCCACTTGAAGGCTCCGGTTTTCCCAGCTGAGTAGAAGGCAACGTTAGTGCTGCAGAGCTATCATTATAGCAGCATTTATAGGGCTTGAGGATAATAGAGAAGATTTCAACCTTCCCTGGACTGCTCTGTGCTGCTGGCAGCCCTGCCACCTGCTCAGGCACTCCAAGGCTAAGCCAAGGTCCACAGTTTGGAGCTGGGCTGCCCCCCTTGTGCTAACCTCACACATGCCCATGCAGCCCACAGTGTCCAAACCATCCCCACGGTCAGCTCTAAGCATGACACAGGGATATGTCTGAGCAGCTAAACAGCCAGAGTCTGCTTGCCAGCTCTGCAACACCAGAGTCCTGGGATCAGGGATGGCAGGTCCTGCTGGTACTCTTGAGGATGGGGTAGGAGTCTAGGGGCAGCTTGTTGCTGCAGAGAAGGACTAGTGACACATTCTGTCCCCAGCAACAGCAATGTTCTCCCCCACAGCCCTTCTGTCCCACTGGAAGCATCAGAAGGTGAATGCTACCCTTCATGTCTTCTTCACTGTTTTTAGCGTCCCCAGAGCCTTTCCATGGACATCACAGGATTTTGCTGTTCAGAAACACTGAGGCAGCTTCACCCACCTCCAATGAGCACCTGAAGAGACAGCCAAGTTGCCAAGATGTGGCTGTGCTCTGTGTTGTGCTTCTCGCCCGCAACTTCTCTAAAAGACAAATGGGCAGTGCTGGTGGGGCTGGGCACCCCAGTCTCATCAATACAAAACCCAGCCAGATAGCACTATGCTACACTGTGATTGGGTGCTGGGGCCCTCAATGAAGCACCCTGGGGCTGCATGGTGCAGGTCTGCATTGCCAAGCAGGCTCCACCACAAGAGCTGCTGGGTTTTTCAGGTTGCCATCGTGAGGACCAAAAGACAGCCCCAAACAAACAACTGGGGAACCCTTATGCACATTGATGGGGAAACATGAATTTGCAAGTGAGTGGTATGAAGGTTTGTGGGGTCCCCTTTAAAAAAATATCCCTGCTAGTTGGTCTTCTGGGCATTTTCCACACCTCTGGAAATGGTGCAGTGCTTCTTTGGAGAGCTGAGAGGGCACGTCAGTCATTTCAACACCTGAGGAGTAACTAACTCCTGTTCAAATGCCTTAGGATGTGGCATAAAAATACAATTGCTAGCGGTAAATTACGATGTTTATTAATGTAGTCTCCAAGGGTCATTCAAGCATGCTGAATCACAGGCAGCATCGATACCTCTGAAGTAATCTGCATTTTTTGTTTATACTTGTAGCATTCTTGTGGCTTAATTTTTTTCTTGATTATATAAAAGCAATAAGAACTTTATTTACTGATCTTTTGGGGGTTTTTTTCAGCAATTAGAAGTTAGGCAGCATTCTATATTATTTCTTCTCTCTTCTGATCCTCACAGTGTAAGTTGTATTCAAGGAAGAGCATTAGTAAAAAATGGAGAAGAACAAATTCAATTATGCAACGTGGTATTAGTAATAAGGCAGATGCCAGAAGCACCTATGAATAATGCATAAAACTCCTTCTCAAAGGAACTTCTTTATGCGATGAGTTTTAAAGATGACACACAAAATTTGCACAAACATTTTAAATTTTCACAGTTGAAGCTTTGGCTTCTTGTTTGCAGCCATTGATATTTTGAGGGATTATAAGCATTGAGAGATGCAACAGGAAACCTGCCCTTTTGATTTTCCATGGCATCTGCAGATGATGTAGAAGATCTTCAGAGGGAAAAAATTCTGTTTTCTCCTTCAGTGTCACTGAAAACTTTTTCAAGGTCTTCCACTGGTCCAAAGCTGTAGTGAGAAGCATAGATCACTATGGATGGCTCAAAAGCACATGGGTGCTTCAGACAATCCTTTCTTTCTTGTAACATTGGCAAATTCCCATTGAAACAGAGACCAGAAGCTATTGAGTCCACTGACTTCAATGGGGCAATGCCTACTTTCTACACCGGAGAAGTATTTACCTTGCTAGCATTTTTCCAATGGATAGGAAAGGACTGTTGAGATCTTAAAATGACAGCTGTACAGTAACCACTATAAGATTCAGAAAAAAGTCCCTCCTTGGACCCCAATCCTTATCTCCTGGGTGGGGTATGCAGTGGAGGACCATCTACCATTGAAAATTATTGGTCTTTCACAAAGGGATGATACTTCATTGGACTACTCTGTGGTTTGTCTAGAGAAAATCCTTTTTTCAAGATAAGCCAGCCAGAAGACATGAACTTATTAGTTACACCTGCACAGGGTGATTTATCATACTTCCATATTTCATATCCTGCCTCAAAACAATCTCAATGATTGTCTGAGATACTTCAGTGTGAATCAAGGAGTGTGCAAGAGGGCGCAGTGTCCCCATGAGAGCTGAAAGATCTATCCAGTAGTGGAAAGCTTTGTTTGCCACACTGCTGCAAAGTACCCTTCACAGGGCCCATTCTTTGTGTATTGGCATGAATTGCCACTCCACGGAGGACTGTCCTTAAATCTCTGATCCCTTTCTAAGCAATCATTTTGCTGTTTGGTCATGATAACCATTTATCTCTTAGTTTAAAATAACCACAGGTTATTATAACCAAAGGTCATGCCCTGGCATTTGATCAAAGAATAAAACAGATTAGGTACTTCCTTAAGACGAGGTCACTACGTAACAGAAAGTACCAGTTGCTGAACTTCTCCCAAACTCTGGAAGTCTACTCATTGTTACATGGAAGCAGTATCCAGGAACCACTGCTTGATTTTCTGCAGTGAAGTTTTCTGAAATTTGCTCATAATATAGCTGTGGTGGTCAGCACCACAAGCCAATACTGCAGCCATTACAATCAGTGGCTAATACCTTCTGCCTCTAAGAAAAGTTACCTTGGAACTTTTAGTAGAAAATTATAAAATTTATTACCTTTTAATTATAAACTTCTTTGTGTGTTTACCTAGACACAAAATAATTTTAATGTCACAATGGCAAAAAGAAATCCGTAATTCTAATAAATACATAAAATTAGTTCAGAAGCAAAGATAGCAAGTTGCAAAATTTCTGTGGGCTAAGCAGGAAAGAAAGTATCTCATTCTGATCTAAGTTACATCAATGTCTGTCAGGAGCAATTCCAGGAAACTAGGGGACCACTTTACTATAAAGCAAGAGCCAACAATATGAGCCAGACCTGCAACAACAGATTCTTTGCACGGGCTTCCTCCTGCTCCATCCCCACCAACTCATGCTCCCATGTCTTCTTGTGGTGACACAGTCCTGGAGTAAGGACAGCAACCCCCATAAAATGAACAGAGTGCTGTCACAGGGGCCATGGCAGATTTACCAGAAGATTAATGACAGATACAGAAGGACATCTGCACTAGACAGGCATTAGAAAAATTAATAAAATATGTGCCTAGGGATACTTACGTTTCCAAAACAACGAGAGCATCAATACGAAAAGAATGGACACCACTGTGAGACAGGCAATGAGAATGGCATAGATGGAAAACTGCAAAGGAGAAGAGAAAAACTGAAAGGGCTTTAAAAGCATATTTACTTCAGACCTATTCATGCCCTAGTGTCTAAGAGCTCTGAAATATCTGCAATGGGCTGGAGTTTGAAATGCTTTTCTGAGCTTGTCTGTTCAAAGTATGGAGGAGACACATCAGGCTGATCATGATAAACAACATGAATTACCTGTTAAGTATTTAATAAATCTTCTTCTGAATCATTTAAGCCTAAATTCATCCCACTTAACATAAACTTTTAAATAATGCCTAAAGTAGGAGCTTAGTCATCCTCATCCTTCTCTTAATTAGAGACAGGTAAGTGTAACAACCCTAGCAAATTGCCTTTTGCCCGGTCAACGACCCAAGGATGTTACCTCTGCCTCTCCTACAGGGGTGTCAGAGGGATGTGGTTTTTCTGAAGTTACCAAGCCAGCTGAGATGGTCACAGGCTTTGGCTCTATCCACTAGAAAGATGAATAGATGGTTCCTGAGCTTCTAAACAAAAGTTCAAACTACTGTTTGCAAACATTGTCCCTTCAGTATGAATACACTGAAAGCACTACCATGTCCTGCTGTCCTCTTGGCTTCTAATTAAACATTATTGAAACTTAGAGGAAGTTTTACCTTATCTCCATTATCATCATGTTTGTCAGCGTTGCTGTCTGAAATCCCTGAAAATAAAAGAGATTGAAATTATTACTGGCACAGTCACCTAAAGGCGAGAGGGCCACAGTGGTTGTAACTGCTTTAGTCAAGGAGTAATGAATTCTCAGGGAATGAGGAGAGCAAAATGTGGCCCTGAGTAGGATAAAGCACCTTGCAACCGAAAGGGAACAATCTGTTTCCACCACAAAATGTATATCAGACGGTCATTGGGAAATGTCAGTCTTCATTAAGGAGAGAGGAGGTTTCCCAGGGAGAGCCCATGAAGCCAGACAGTAGAAACTTGTCTGCTGTGAAGGAGTTTTCACTTCTGTAAGCTTGATAATATGTCATAGAGAAGAGAGGTAGTAACCAAGGTATAAGTCTAAGTGGTGGAACAACCTCGGTTTAGTTGTGGTCAGACTTACATGGGACTGCAGTTGTTGAAAGCTGCATTGGTACTAAAGCACAGGAAACGTCTTTATGTTCAGGTAATTTACCACATATACAACAAAAGTTCTATGAAGATGATGCGTGTTGTTTTTTTTTTTCTATCTAGGGATATTAAGGATGATTCAGTTCTAGTTTTCTAAGCTTTGGAAATAGAGGTGAACTAAAAGAATGCTCAAAAACTCTTGCAGCAAACTTTGCTGCTGCTATCCTACAATCCTACTCTCTTAGTTATGCTAGTGAATTTAAATTCACAATAAAGTTAATCTAACCTTGGGCTGCAGCTCATCATGACCTCATGCTACAAAGTACTAAAGCATTTAAGTATTTGTAGCACTTGATCTGTTACAGGAATCACCCAATGTTTAGCAGCATCTTAAAAACAAAGGAGTCACTCAGTTTAGTGAATAAACTCTCAGCTTACATCCTATGACAGGAAAGCTCCTATGCCATACATCATGCCTTAATGTATAAGAAGACTGTGATGAGTAGTGCTTTCAAAGGTTTGACAAGAGAACAACCATAGAGCCCTCGGCTGAGTAAAATGTACCAGATGAGTCATTTGTCAAGGCATGTATATGTAACACCCTTGCGGCGCTCAAGACCACAATCAAGGGAAACTTCATGTGCATGAGACACCCAGAATGTGTTCGCATGGTGATGAGGGTGATCAGATGGTCACAAATAATCCCATTAGAGGACAAATGGGGTTTTTTGTTTTGTTTTTGTGGTGGTGTTTTGTTTTTTTTTTTACTTTTTCAGAGTATGTTGTTCAGTGAAGCACCTAATTTGCCCTAAATTTCTCAGTTCTCATGTTAAGCACTGGAGAGGTGGGTCTGCAGCTACATCTGGCTGAATGTATTCACAGCACTCAGGGAGGATTTAAAATGGGAAAAACTCAGTGAACTCACAGTGATGACAAATCATGTATGTGAGAATTCAGCTTGGATGGTGATGAAGATCAGTTCTTATCTTCTCTCACACCTGAGATACCCAACAGTAGTGAGTGACTCAAACATCTACTTCCTTTGAAGGCTTAAAAACATGTTTTTCTCAGCTGTTCTTACATCCTGGTTTGAAACAATTTCTGTGTGGACCTCAGATACCTCTAATGTGCAGATGCAATGAGTAGCTATCAGTACATGTTTGGTTCACTCTTAATAGTCAATACTTTTGTTTATGACAACTTCCTTTCTCTGCATGTGCAACTTCTGACCTTGCAACATTATCCTACTCACCTGCAGTTGGAAGGTCTTCCACCATGACAGAAGCATGAGTGCTTTTAGTTCCCTCTGAAGTTGGAAGTATACTTGGGAATTCAGTAGTCACTGAAACAAAATAAAAGGTAACACTTATAAAGATCACAGAGGGTCTTCCTGTGGTGTTCAAAATTGCTTGCACAGTTCTGCATCCGCAACTACAAGGTGAAAATCTGCACCTCAGTTTTCACATCTGCAGCTCATCCTACGCAGGTCACTGATGTACTTTACTAATATGTCCAGTGGTTAGATGTTTTAATTGTTCAGCTGTGGATGTAATTGTTGCCAAGTTTAACTGGGGCATATTATTATGGCTGGAAGACAAGACATGATACTGAAAAGCAGTCGTCAGAGGTTCCGGTCAGGAAGAACTTCAAATGATAGAAGGCTCAAAAAATGTGCAAAAACCAGCCTTGTCTGCAGACATCAATCTGCAAGGTCACTGATGTGGATAAAGTAGAAATCTATGAATGGTTAGGATGATAATAGGTCACTGATCAACTAAATATTAATAATAACAGCAGCCTTCATATGGAATGACAATGTAAGAGCTCAATTTTAAGCACGCTTTGAATTCTCACTGACTTTTGCTCGGGCAGAACATTCTCTAAACTAACCTTTTCAGCAGAACATTTCAATTGTCTTCCCCAAGTCAAAAAAAAAAAAAAAAAAAGAATCTCTCTTGTTCCATCCCAGGTGCAGGACTTTGTATTTATTTCTGTTGTACTTCATGAGGTTTCTGTCACATTATTTCTCTAGCCTGCTAAAACTCCTGTAAATGCAAGCCTGACCCTCTTCTATATTGGCCATTTACCCCTGTTTGGCATCATCCACAATATTTTACCTGTGTTTCTTTAAACCTGCTGAGACATGCCTGTAGGCATCTTGGAGAAAACTTCCCAGATACAAATATAAGTATCTGGAGAGTCTCTATGATGCTAGAATCAGGCTTACACAGTCCATCTCTGTTACACAAAAAAGAAAGGATTGGTTCTGGTTACTCTTTGTACCTCCAGGAAGAGGGATAGACTCTGTTGGGCAGAGCATGTTGTCATCTTCAGTCCTCATATCACCTGCTTGGAAACCAGTTGAAAAATCTGGGAGGGCACTGGTTGTCACCATAGTTTCTGGAAAAGCATCATTTGCTGTCCCAGCAAATGTTGTGGGAGCAATGGTCTCCAGTGTAATTACTACTGGAGACTTAGGGGTTGGAGTTGTTGCTGGCAGGACAGTGGTTGTCAGGAGGACAGTAGTTGTCAGAAGGACAGTAGTCTCTGCTGTTGTTTGATGATCAGTGGTTGCAGTTGTTGCTTCAGGGATGGTGGTTGTCAGATGGACATTAGTCTCAGCTGTTGTCTGATGATCAGAGGTTGCTTGAGGAGCAAAAGTTGTTTTTCTGAAACGTTTGGGGGAAATGGGAGCCTTGCTTGTGGTGGTTGTCATCACTGGAGGGGCTGCATAGAAAAAACAGCCAAGAGAAAAGATAGATCAGAGCATTCACAGCCAACAATGGGGAAAACCCACCCCGAAATTAATGAAAATTGCATAGCTGCTAAAATACTGAGAATGAAGGTGGGATAGTTGCTATTTTAAAAGGTTGTTTAATTAGCAGAAAACATGGCCCAGTCAGAGCAATTCTTACAGATTTAGTTTTTTATTTTTTTCATAGGTCTCAAACACCTTATCTTGGAGAAATAGAAGGGCCAGAACTGTGCATGGTACCAAAAAAACCCAAAACTTGCAAAATTTGTGATTTTGCTTTCCAATGCCCTCATAGAAATAAAATAAATAATATAGCTCAGTTTTAAGCTACAAGCTTATTGCTAATCTTTTCAACTGGTCCTTTTTTATGAACTCTGTTGCCTTCAAACTCAGGGACAGACATGAGATTGCAGCTTTTTCACCCCATTCTCCTGTTATGTCGCTTAGAACAGAGCACTGTGTACGCCAGCACCAATTGCACTCCTGAACACCCTGCTCTTACTTTTGTTAGAAAAAGAATCATCCTTCTGCGGTGTGGAAGATAGGTACCATTTTTTCTCTGTGCTTTGCAATGCTTTTCAGCCTCTCCTTGACTTTATAAGACCCTTACTTTATCCTGCAGCTCAGCAAAATAACAGGAATAGGAAAAAGTCCTTCAAGACTCTGAGATAAATTTTCTAAGCATATGGGTCTTCTCATGACATGAGCCAAAAGAAAGCCTTTTTGATGTTGGGGTGAACCCTGAATGAAAAACTGAATTTCATTCAAAGGGCTCTTCAAATGAGAAATCCCTTTTTTAAATTCCATCACCTTTTAAAATGTCAAACATAGCTACACTATGAGAAATTAAGTTTGAAAGGCAAAAAAAGGGTAAAAATTACTGTTTTCTCATCAAAATTGCTCATTGAATTCAAATTGGCAACGAGTTGAAGACTTCCATTGAAAACTACATAATTTAGGAAAAATCTTTTGCGGAAACAAAACAAACCAACCAATCAAAACAAAACAAAGCAAGCACACAGACTCCAATTTTAAACTCTCATCCAGTGGAAGATTTGTATCACAAAGGTACCCAGACTCACCTCTGACTACCTCCAGCCAGATGTTCTGTTTGATGTCATTGAACCAGCCAGGGATCTCTATGCGGCAGCAGTACATACCTGCATCTTCTGCCTCCACTTTCTCAATAGTGAGAGATACATCTCCATAGGAAATATAGCCCCGGAGACTGTATCTGTGAGATTTTCTGAATGTCACCCTATTCCCCGTGGTGTGCAAAATTTTGTCATTGCACTTGGAATTTGGGCATGGGCCTCTGCCCCAGCACATATCAGAGATGTCCTTACGTCGTGCCACCTTGTAGAAGCAAGGCAACTGAGCATTTTGCCCTATTACTCCTCTAAAAACAGCTTCGGATGCTGTGTGTGCTGTGAAGGAAGAACAAGGAAAGGTGAGTGTTGGCAGTCTCCGATGCATGACTCCACTTATGCAACACAATGAGGAAAGAAGAGAAACGCTCCTACCTGAAAGCAGGCTACAGTTACTGATTCCCCCAGGCCTTCCCCTGAAGCAGCTAATGGCCTGGGACAGTAGAGGCGACAGCCTAGAGCTTGAAGACATTGGCTTGGTGCTGGGAGGCTCCATGCTCTGGCCCTGACCAGCTGCTGCAGGGTTGCTCATGAAATACCTCGCTCACATCAAACATGATGATCAAAGCTGAGGTCTGTCACTGGCAGCCTGAGTGCAGACTAGACCTGTGCAAATGGAATTGCTCCCATCCTATCTCCTCTCCTAAGAGATTGTTTGAAAGCTGTTCAGAAACCTGGTGTGAAGTACATCTGTTTTTCTCAGTCCACCATCACCTCCTTCAAAAAGGAAATGCTGTCATAGTTGCCTTTCACTGACAGTCTCGATAGTAGGGTCCAAAATACCTATTCATGTGTGAAATTAAGGCCTAATTAAGCTGGCAGAGCAGTGGGATCTGTCTATGAGAACCTGTTCTCAGAAGGTGCCCTGCTTTTTCTGTTTCTGAGAAAGCCTCGCCTACCATCCCACTTACCTTGTGGGGCACTGTGTACATAGCAGCTTTAACTGCTAGCGTTATACTGATGTTTAAAATAGCACATGCATATTTACTTTGTGCTTTTACTCTTAATGACCACTTTTACTTGGTGTTTGCAGCCAATACCCACTTTAGCATCTAGTTTGAATCTCTGCTATATATTGTTCCCTCTTAATTGTCTATGCAGTTTCCAGATTGCCCTAAAAGTGATTTCATCTTCATGAAAGGCACTATACAAAAAAGGTTCTCGTACAGAAACAAATCTTTTCTGGTTTACATTTATCTAGTCTGTGTCAGTCCTCCTACCTTGTTGCCTTTTCCCCCCATGTTATCATCTGCATATGATGGAGCAGGAACTGAGGGACCTGGGAAGTATCCAGATCTAGTTTCTGCTGCAGCAAGAGGATCATCCTGCAGATCCGATGTCTCATGGCCAGCTTGCTTACCCCAAAGAGGACTTAGAGCAGTTGCTGCTATTATCACCAGTTTTGGCTCCAGTTTGCCAAACATTTCTACTTTGCTAGCTGTTTGAATGCCTTTTATTTTTGGCATGACTCCCAGATAGCAAACAGATGCTTCCAACTGTGTCCATGTCTCTTTTGTTTTGTCTTTAATGGACTATTCCCCAGGTGAGGTTTTAGTCTGTGGCAGGCTGTCTCATGACCTGTTATTGGGATGACATTTCAGCTTCATTATTGCTTATCCCATTGGCAAGATAAGCCAACTCATTCAGGTTTCCACAGCTCCAAATGCTAAAAGTGTAGAGGCAGACAAAACAACATGCAATACGGTGTGAAGGGCAGAAGCTTTTGCAGTGAAATGAAGGGAGGATGTGCCAGAAGATGAATTACTGAATACTGTATAAGGCTTTGAAAGATGACTGCTTGATTTAGTCCTTGGAAAGAGTAGGCTCATTTGCCTTGTTACAGCAAAACAAGCAGAGAAAGCAGCCTCTTTCTGTGACGACAGAACAGAACAGTTCATCCAGTTGTCTTTGAAAGTATCCCTAGGGGAGCAGGGGGTTAGTCACTGGGTGAGTTAACACATTTTCAAGTCACCCCAGCAAAGATATATGCAAAACCAAGACCAGCTTGAACTGTTCCTGGAGTTAAGGTCACATCTGCTTGAGAAGAAATGGGCTTATCTTCTGTTCTTATTTCATCTCAGTGCTGCACGGCACAAAAGTAGCTTCATTAAGCAACAAATGAAAATTTGCCTGTTTTTCGCTTTGAAAGAAGCGGAGCTCTGAACTTAATAAATAAAAAGAAGAAGAGGGAAGACACAAGGCACCGGAATGTCTCGAGTACAGTTTCCCACCAGTATTGGTGCTAAAAAGTTACAGGTTTTGCAGTTTCAAATCCTCTTTTAATGTGAAGCTAATGTTGCTCACATCTGCCTACACTGCAGGTTGGTATGGAAAGCTTCAGTACCACAACAGCCTTGATTCAACAGTATGAAACCCTGCAAGGACTAATTCCCTTCTCAATTGCAGCCTCTTCCACAGAAACATTTTCCAAAAGAAATAGTAAATAGGATCAATGAAACTAAGAGGTTCCTGAGAGTGTTATATTGTGACACCCAGTCTTACTGTGAGAGGAATCCTACCCTTGCCCATGGCATTGACCCTCCTAGGCATCCAGATTTGAGCCAAGGCACCCTGAGCATCAGCTATGCCTAGGTAGTCTCACTGAAGTCAGTGGTGTTTGCCACTCTAAGTCCTTAATCCAAGTGAGAGAAAAATGGACTCCAGATGTTTAATATATATTCTAAAATAGAAAGGACTGTTCATTATTGTTCAGATCATACAGATATACAATATTTATATATAGTCTCTCTTGAACCAGCCCTCGGTGACAGTTGGTATTAAGTAGCAACTCCAATAGCTGCTGTTGAAATGGTCTTCTATCATGTAGACTTACCATTGGATGGACAAAGACATATATCCTCCGGCCAAGACAGCTGGTTGAAAAAAGAATTTTTTTTTCCTTGATCTATTTCTGGAATAATTTTCCTCTTTGTAGAAGATACTTGGCATCTTTTCCGCATCAACACTATTTTTTTTTATTTCTTCTTGAAGCTTTTATACTGATGAAATTGCAGAGAAAATGACTAATAGAAAAGAAGCATTTAACTGCCTACTCTGCTGGTTTCCAGATTCTCAAGGCTAACTCAGCTCCATGCTGAGAATGGGTAAAGGGAAGGTAACAAAAACCCATTCTCACCCTTCAGTAGCTCTGCATATAAGAAAGTTTTTGAAAATAAGATCAAATGGAGCCAAGTACCTCCCATTTATTTTGAGGCTGGAGATATGGCAAGGAAAGAGCCCTCCTGTTTCTTCTGCTGGGACTGGCAAAAGACAGAAAATACTATGGAATTCACTGGGCTACAGCAAAGTGCTGGCAAAGCTCCACTTGTGCAGCAGACACCGTGGAGGTTGTGTGACCTTGCCTCAGCGGGACACAGATCACCTCTTGCCACTCAGCGCATCTCGCCATTGACCAAACTTTTCCATTGCTTTTCAGATCAATTTAAGAACATCACAGCTGCTGTACATGCAATTCATAATATTTCAACCTTACAGAGTTTAGCCAATTAATATTTAGCCTTCCAACACAGAATTTCCTGAAATGCGTAAGTGACTTAAAAGCACAGCTCCCATTGGGAGCTCATGCCCCACTGAAAGTGGGTAAACCCACATTGCCTGAGGTAATTCAGGAATTTGGAAACTTCATTGCTGATGCATAAATGCGCATGCAGAAATGTAGTTGATACTAATCACACTTGCAAGACAAAGCCTCCCAAGTTACTCTTCTTTGATTCCCTGTCTCTCTTAAGATTCATATTTTGGATAGGTGAACTGAACATTCAGGAGTAAAAGGAGAAGAATCTCCAGCCATGCTTTCCCACAGTCAGTTCATAGTAGCAGACAGCCCCCAGAGTTTCATAAAATCCTTTATGCATATACATTCATTACTCTATCAATAACTCAATTCCCTAGCCTGGGCTGTGTCAGCACTGTAGTGTGATGGGGAGACAGAGGAAGAAGCAAAGCCAGCAGTACACATTTAACAGAAATAGAGAAATCAGATAATCTGGGGGGAATTGAAGAATTAACCAAGCCTATGCACAGAGGAAATAATATTTTTTAAAAAGCAAAAATAAATAAATCATCATTAATCTGTATTAATTTAGTAAGATAAAACTTTCCAAGTTCTGTATACAATTACAACCTTTTTCATCATTCTCTTTTCACAAAACAAGTGCTGCTGTTTTGAATTTTACAAATTTTTTGTATTCTGAGCAAGCACACAAAAAGCAAGTGAAGACTCACCTATAAGGATCTGTATCACAATCCAGTGAAACAGCACGAATTGGGACATTTTAGCTGACTCCAGGGCAGTGAGTGTAAGTAGAGAAAACTATACTTTCCCAAGATGCTGAGTGAGCCTACTGAAGTCTCATTTCTCCATTTCCAGATTTTACGTACCACAACTGCTTCCTTCCTGTGCTTCCAGATAGAGACTAGTCAAAAGAGGTGATTTTCCTGCTGGATTTAGCAATGGTGCAGCCTCACTTTGAGTACTATGTGCAATTCTGGGCCCCACAATTTATCAAGAATCTTAAGGTCCTTGAAGGTGTCCAGAGGAGGTCAACAAAGCTGGTGAAAGGGCTGGAAGGCATGTCCCATGAGGAGCAGCTGAGGACTCTGGGTTTGTCTAGTTTGGAAGAAAGGAGGCTAACGGACAACCTCATTGCTCTCTACAGCTTCCTGAGGAGGGGATGTGGAGAGGAGGTGCTGATCTCTTCTCCCTCGTATCCAGTGATAGGACATGTGGGAATGGTTCAAAGCTGCACCAGAGGAGGCTTAGACTGGACATTAGGAAGCATTTCTTTACTGAGAGGGTGGTCAAACACTACAACAGGCTTTCTAGAGAGGTGGTCGATGCCCCAAGCCTGTCAGTGTTTAAGAGGCATTTGGATAATCCCCTTAATAACGTGCTTTAACTTTTGGCCAGCCCAGTGATCAGGCAGTTGGACTAGATGATAAGCTGAACTATTCTATCCCATACCATTCTATCCTATTCTCCTTCCTCTTTCAAGACATTCAAGATTGTACTGCCACCAGAGATTTCAATATGCTATATTTGTTTTGCCTTTGTATGGAACTCTCAAGGCCCATTACCATTCTGTGGTGCTGAGCAGCAAGAACATGCTCTGTGCTCTTACACTAAGTATTTGGCTTAGTCTCCACCTTTGACTTTGTCTTCACTTACATTTTTTTAATCCCTTCATTTCCCTTGATTCTGCCTTCTGCTTGAAGGCTCCCCTCTTTCTTTCACCAGCTTCATATTTTCTATTCGCAAAGACAGCCTTGGAGAGATTCACAAGTGTTTTCTTGCAAAAAAAAAGTCCTTCCCAAAGACCTGCAACACTAATTCCAAGAAATAGTTTTTAATCTTTCTGACTTTTTCTTTATTCTTTCTAACCAATTGATAAAGAGTTTCTCTACAAAGTTCTGCTCTGGAAAAGATGAATAATAAAGCAAAAGTAAATAAGGGCATTAAAGTTAGGAATGAAGAACTGCAGACAGACAAAATTCTGTGCAAATAAATGTAGCATGGTGCAAGTGGAAGAACCAGTTCCAAGCTCAAATTATAAAATGAAGGGCTTTAACCAAACATCACACCCTCAGAGAGGAGATTTTAGGCTTATCATGAGTAGTCAAGGATATGAAGATATCACCCCTCTGCTTCTAGCATTAAAAAGTCAACAACAAAAAATATAAAATTTTAGCAGTTAGTAGTAAAGCAACAGAAAATAAAGCAGAAGAAGCATTACATCACTATACAAATCTACCTTGGATCCTATGTATTGTTCTAGTCTCCTCAAAGCATATATGAGATCCAGAAAGGGTTCCAGGAAGGGCAAAGTGACTAGTGGAAAGTATTGAAGAGCTTCCACAGGAGGATTAGATGGGTAGTCTGGGATGAGTAAGCTGGAAAAGAGATAACCGAAAGGGCACCATGAACAGGTCTATGAAATCTTGAGTAGCACAGGAAGGTTGGACAGGAATTAGCTGTTTGATATCCCTCCCAACACAGCATCAGCGATGGATTCTTATGATTGTAGACCTGTTGGATTCAGTAGTACATTGCAGTAAGAGGTTACCTTTCATTAGCATCCTCATCCATCATACCACCACTATGTTACAGTGGTAAGAAGTAGATCACAAATAGACTAGGCTCCAGCAGAGACAGGATACTGTTATGCCAGTTCAGCCATCATCATTTTATGCTGCCATCAGTTGCATAATCACACAGGCCAACACTGAACACAGCAACATCCCCTCAGAAGTCTTCTTTCAGACAGTCCTGCCATAGGTTCCTGTGAGCCCAGGTCCTCCACTGCCCACTGTGTTGCCAGCATCGCCTGCTGGACACAACAGACAGAGATGGCTCCCTCAGTGGCCCTTCACATGGAAGAAGACCATGAAGAGAGGTCAGCAAGATGTAACCAGCCCCAACAGAAGCCACACCCAACAGGAAGCTCTTCCAAGTGCTCGACTCCTGGTTAAAATAGCCCTGGCCTCGCCCACCACCCCAACCACAACCACCTGCGTGAGGGCAGAGCCACAGGTGGGCCAGGCTCTGCCCCTGGAACATGAAGGCAATAGGAAAACCAGAACATTCTGCTAGGTTGTGACTCATTCACAAGTCAACTCCAACTTGGGGCCCACAACTCAGGCCCCACCACTTCAGATACCTGGTTTCTTTCACCAGCATGTAGCCAACTGGTGCTGCTGTAGCCAGCTTAGTGGCAGATTCAAGCAGCATGAAACCCAGAGAACTATTCTGCAATATGCAGCAATGCTGCTCTGTACCTTTACATGCTTCAGTGCAGCATAAACAGCAAGTAGTGGGGTTAAATGCAACAATAGAATAGCACCTTATTGTCAACATTATAAGGTAGATTAACCAACGATCAGTAAAGTATCTCATTTGCTATATTCTACCAGGTGCAGTTCATACAATGCCAAGTACACACAGCCCCAGCCGTTCTGTGAATAGAACTAATGAAAACTGGTGTGTCTAATATCCTGGAGACTTTTTCCTTGCAATGATCCTGGTTTCTGCTTTGTCTCCCATTGCTTACTATTAAGCAGTGGCTGTGAGCCCATGCTCAGCTGATGCCAGTGTAGGGAGCAGCTGAATCCCACCTGGGGCACAAATTTAGATCTTTATCCAGCTACCAATTTCCATGAAGCTTGTTAAAACAGAATTGGTCAGTATGTTGCAGGTGACTGGGGAAGGAAGAGGATGAACTCAGCATCGTGTCAGCTTTGTTTCTTTAGCAAGACTGGCCTAAATGCAGCAGAGTGAATTGAAAAAGGCCACCCAAAATCCAAGCGTGCTGAGCAGAACCAGAAAAACGTGGCTTGCTTTCTGCTTCTCTACTGCTATTCAGTGGCTTCTTGGAGGCAGAAAAGGCAGAGAGCTGTCTCGAAAAAATCCATTTGCGGCTCATTGGTTCACCTTATCACGCTTAGTGCGCTGCCAGTTTGTGTGCAGCTGGAACAGCTCTTAATGGGTGAATGGGCTCCAAGTGCCACCTGCACATCTCTGGGGCTCATTTTCAAATGCCTGTTCCAAGGTCCACCAATGAAAATGTACAGGGAGCTTTTGGCCGCGTGCATTTTTTTTTAATTATACGGCATATCAAAGGCAAAGTTCTTGCTCTGCACAACTTTGCAGAGTCTGTTTTCCAAGCAATTGCACAGCAGGAAACTTTAATTGATATTTTGGTTATCATATATTCTAGAACTTTCTTTTGCATGAAAATTTGCTGAATTAGTCTGAATTAAAATTAGTCTGAACTAATCTGTAATAGTAAGAAAAAAAAAGCCTTATGGGCAAGCAGTTTTCTTCAGCAATCTTCAAGGATGGTTTTCAAACTCCTTAAGAGCATCAGCAGTTGGAATCAGGTAATTTCAGAAACCTCACACTAACTCTGATCCCAGTAGAGACAGATGTGGTAAATGTTGCAGAAAGTGCTGAAGGTGTTTTCTGAGATCTAGTTCAGAGACTAGATCTGACTATCCTCACCTCTGGTCATAGGCAAGAGCCCACAGCAACAACATGCTCAGCCAGACAGAAAGAAAGAAACATCTGCGTTGAGGTCAGTCATTTTAGTTTAGCAATTGTTACTAATAGTCAAATACAAAAATACAGTCTAACACTAGCAGGTTCTTTCCAGTTTCAGTACCTTTTTACACAAGGCACCGTGCGACATAAAGACAGAAAATGGCAGAGCTGGTTTCTCCATGGCCTTTCCTGGCCTACGGTTCAGTGATCCCCTAAGATCTGTGCTCTCACACTGAGAATATCTCACACCTCCACATTTTCAGCCTTTCAGGCCTGCTTCAACAGATAGCCCCAAGACAATGCACAGCACAAGTGAAAATGCAAAGCACACCAGGATCACCCATCCCAACCTGCTTTCCATTTCTTCTGTCCTCAACAGGATGAGGAGCATTTCTCTCCTTCATGAGTCTTTGCAAGCACACTTACCTGCAGTATCCCACCTTAGCCAGGCTCTCCAGGACTCCTGGGGGAACCACTTCCCTCCTCAACCTGCTCAAGCCCTCCTGTCTCTACCAGCTGGAGGGAGGATTGGTAAGGCACAACCAGAAAATAGCCTCAAGTGTCTCAGCTGTTAACATAAATACCTACTGATATTATTATTGCTCCTTTAATGCTTCATTGGCTAATACATCTTTTACATCACTCCTTTGAAAATAATTAACTTAATTGAAAGTTTGCAGTAAATCTGCAAGTCTTCCCGTGGCAGCAATGTCTGCTTTAGGTATTCCACAATGCTTCTTGGGATGAGCTTTAGGGAAAGATTTGTACTGACCTGTATTTGATAGGAGTTGGTCTGTCTCCTGCCTGTACTACTGTTCTGCTTTTTCAGGAAGTCCCCAGCCTCTGTTTAAAAATGTGTTCTTAAAAACAATTGAGGAATATTATTCTTCCACATAAAGCTGATTTGGGTGTGTTGTGTCTGCTGCTCAACAATGCATGAACTGTTGATTCATGGGAAAGCCACAGCCAGGCATGTTCAGTCCAGGAGGTTCTTCCAGTGTATTGATGATAACTTTTTAACTCAGGTGATGGAGGAGCCAACAAGAAGAGGTGTGCAGCTAGACAAACAAAGAAGGTCCGGTTGGGGATGTAAAGGTTGGGGGCAGCCTTGGCTGTAGTGATCATGACATGGTTGGGTTCAGGATCATACCAGAAAAAAGCAGGGCAAAAAGTAGGATTGCAACCCTGGACTTTAGGAGTGCCAACTTTGTCCTCTTCAAGGATATACTTGGAGGAATCCCATGGGCCAGGATGCTAGAAGGCAGAGGAGCTGAAGAGAGCTGGTTAATATTCAAGCTTCCCTTCCTCTAAGCTCAAGACCAGTGCATCCCTTTGAGTAAAAAAGCAAGCAGAGGAGGCAGGAGACCTGCATGGATGAGCAGGGGGCAGTTGCAAAAACTCAGATGGAAGAAAAGAGGTTTATAGTATGAGGAAAAAGGGACTGGTCACTCGGGAGGATTATAGGAACGTAGTCAGGGTATGTAGGGAGACAGTAAGGAAGGCTAAGGCCCTCTTGGAATTAAATCTGGCAAAAGAAGTAACACAAACAAGAAGGGCTTTTTAAAGTACATAATTAGTAAAACGAAGACCTGGGAAAACATGAGGTCACTGTTGAATGAGGTGGGAGTCCTGGTCACAGAGGATGCAGAGAAGGTGGAGTTACTGAATGCCTTCTTTGCTTTGGTCTTTACTGTTAAGACCAGCCTTGAGGAATCCCAGTCTCTGGTGGCAAGAGAGAGAGTCTGCAGGAAAGAGAACTCTCCACTAGTCAGTGGGCATTGGGCTAGAGATCATTAGGCAAACTGGA
>VZZY01022046.1:61005-71474 GCA_013400335.1 Eurystomus gularis | reverse complement strand
AAAAAAAAAAGACATTTCCCTATAAACAGAGAAGGTAGGAAAGAGAACTAAGGAGAAGATGATATAGAGCATGAAAGCTATTATAAACTACAAATCTTTACTGGGCACCTTCAGTGAATTTATGCAAAGATTGCCATAGACCCTGATCTTATGGAGGAAAGAAAAAAAAAAAACCAAACGAACACAACACACAAGGAGAAAA
The DNA here is from genome assembly GCA_013400335.1 of Eurystomus gularis. NCBI lineage: Eukaryota > Metazoa > Chordata > Aves > Coraciiformes > Coraciidae > Eurystomus > Eurystomus gularis. The sequence goes on along the minus strand of VZZY01022046.1, from coordinate 71,272 downwards.
AGACTTGACTGCTTTGACAACCAATAGGTAATCAAACAGCAACCTGTAATTCTGGACAATGATTACGATCAACTAATCAGTCTGGAGATGACAAATATAATAGAATTCAGCATCGAGACTAGTAAACACACCTCACTTCATGAGATCATGGCTCTGGTCAAGAGCCTAGAAAATAGAGTGAAATAAAGCAATAAGCATCCTTAACCTCGATGTGAGAAACAGGACAAATATCATAGTTTCCTCTATATTTCCACTCCATTTTAAGAGCATGGGCTGAAAGATATTTACATGTTTATACAGGTGCTGGCAATGACAAATATTTCCCCCCTGGCTAATCAGAGAAGATAGAAGGGTTTCACCTATTTAGAAGTTCCAAAACTAGCATAATAACTCTGCCAACATGAATTTATCAATAATGATTCTCCCCACCTCCTCAACTCCTGCACAGTCATAGACCCAAATGTCAGACAACAGCAAGAGAAGATTTGTCCATTCTGTGAACCCCTGCTTCTCAACTGCTGGACATGTACTTGAGGTGACAAGTAATGACCAGATCTCTACAGCCTAAAAAAACTACAGTTAGATAAATGTCAAAAACTAAGTATTTGCAAAACAGAGTGCTCCAGGTAGAAGCAATGAAACAGATGCCATCTCCTAATTTTTAGCAGCAGGACATTGGAGTATGTACAGAATCCAGCAGTATTGAGTTTTTACAGTCTTAAAATATCATTGTCATGTTAATCAGAATTTCTTTGCCCATTTTATTAGAGTTTAATATATAGGTAGCGTAGACTAAGTTATTCTTAAATGCCTTGCAGATTCAGTAGGTAAAGGAATCATTCCTCTTATATGTCACAGGTAGAACGGAATACACCAAAAGCTTTAATGAATACCTGTCAGCAATATTACTTTCACAGATTAGTGTAGTTATAGTCAGCAATTCATCCACAGATCAGCAATCCTTTTCCTATTCTTTCCTCTCCCACTCATAAAAAGCTGCTCTTTGAGCAAATATCTATATTTCAGAAAAATGAAACAAAAATAAATACTGTTAAGTTACGAGTTAATGCAAATTAAAAGACCCCCTCAAAAAAAAAGTATTTGATATTTCTTTCATGCAGATACTCAGAAAAATCAAAGATATACAATAGATTAGATTTACTTCAAGACTGCTCTCCAGCTATGTGAACAGAAATTGAAGTGGGTTTGAGTATCACTAGCCTTCAAAAGCACCATCGACATTGCTAACACTTTTTCAGATTGTCTCCCTGAAGAGAGATAAGAAATGACACCCAGAAAACATAATTACCTGACAGAGGCCAAAGTTCCTCTGGTTCAGATAATGACAGCCTGCTGATGCAGTTTGAAAAGCTCAGATGGGCACAGTGAAGTTCTGTTGTGATATAAATTCAGACCACTTCCGCTAGAAAGTTTAGGAAAGGCTTACAGTATTGCCAAACTTGTCAAGAGAGCAAAAGGCTTTGGAGCCCATATTAAAACAAAATCCACCTTGGAAGAAAGGTGACAGGGCTGTGCTAACAACCCAAGCCAAAAATACCCACCTAGCCCTCCAATACTGCTCATTTCCTCAAACCAATATTACATGGCAGGAAGCTGTTTTGAATCTGCCAGGAGTAGGAGCGCATTACCTATTTTATTTTCAGGCTTATTTATAACATGGATTGTAGACCACTTAAATATTGTTAAAAGGACCACTTGAGACTTCCTAAACAATCTTATGCTGTTTCCATTTGCATTTTCTTAATAGAAGTTACAAAAACAATCTGGTTACAGCACTCATTTCATTGACAACATACGTTGATTCAACTTGCACCATTAAGTCCTTTATTCTGAACAAAGATATTTACTCTTAAAACTGGTTATATAAAAGAGGGGGATAAACTACAGAAACAGTTAAAAAGTTAAATGTATACAAGAATACATTTAGGTAAACATCCATATGAATTATGGGTGTTCACTTAAACTCTTTCCTCATTTTACTGAGCTACCTTCTCAAGTCAGAGCCTAGCTGGCCTGATGGGCCCATTAAACTTGGCCACCCAGTGGAAGAGGTGAGAGACAGACTCCAGAGTTATTTGATCACCTCCAAGATACTAAAAGCTGACACTATGTGGCTAGGGATGGATGCACATCTTGTTTGACAAGAAAAAAAGAGACTAGGCTGGTATGAGCAACAATTTCTCTGTCAATGCTTCACAGTTCTGAAACATCTGTGTTCTTACACCTCCCTGCATCATTTGAATAGATAACTTTATTGTATCAGTTGCTCTACAGCTAAGTTTGCTATTTTATCTCCCTTCACAAGTTGAGGAAACATGGGATTTTATTCCCATTTCAGGAAATATTGCTAAAAGTAGCTGGACTTAAGAGTAGAAACATGTTTGTCTGTTTGTTAAAAAGACTACTACGCATACACTCAAACGGGGCGCTAGAAATAATGTTCATGAGAAGGTAGACAAGCTTCTCAGTTTTCAGGTTATTACCAGCACTATCACACTGTCAGCTGGTCCCCTGTGAAACTGTTGTTGGAGGACTGGATATTGTTTTAAATAATGCGATACTCCACAAAGGCATTTTGGCAGTGAAGAAACACTCACAGAGCATATGCTGTTCCAGGAGATAATTTAACTTGTCTGACAGGACTTAAAATTGAGTACATAAGATTTCTAATTTCTGAATTAAATTAAATTCTGCAGAGCACATCAGGTCCAGTGAAACGCACAATGTACTCTTGCAGGATTTCACTGCAGCAATATAGATCCCACCACTTCTTTTATGACAGCAAGTTATAAGGATTAGTTGGGAGGTATTGTTAGGTTTGGAGCAAGGGCATTACCTATGTTCAGAGACTGGTTTTCAAGTTATTTCAGTAGAAACATAAGGCAGAGACTTACATGACAATAATTTACTTTTTCAGAAACCAAGTCTATGTCTTGGGTGTTCAAAGTTCTGGATGTTTTCTAGACTGATACACTCCACTACATTCCTGTCTTTTGCCCCCAGCTTATAATATTCAGGTTCTCACCTGAACACACCTTTAGATAAAACTTGAATGATAAAATATCTCCTGCAAAACAAATTATTGCTATTATTAAAAGCTTCAGAAAAAGAATTGTGGCTGACTGTACACATTTACAAATAAAAACTCCACATCTATTCTTTATTTGGTGATGTGAAATTTATTCTTGATTCAGTATTCCCATTAACTAAATGAATGACTAGAGGAAAAAATATGAACTTCAAAAATTACAGAATTGTGAGCACTCTGAAAGATGAAACCAACATACTGATCACTTGCAAACAAGAGAAAGCAGCAACAACGATTGGAAGAAAGTGTGCTCGTGTAGAACCATGTAAAAGAGCAACTGTATTTTACACCTCTTGAAAAGACATCTCCAAGCTGACTCCAAGTCATTCTCCAAGAGAATGACTAAGCTTAATGACAAGAGCAACACACCCACAGCAATTCAGCGATAGGGTTATATGGATGGTAGTGTAACAACTAGGCTTAAGCAAGATAACAGACCACATGATAAGAAGTGGACCTGTTCCTGACTGATACATAGAACAGCTTGTCTTGGTGTGTTACAGAATTGGCTTATTTGCCCCAGTCACCACTGAAGAAAGAAAACAGCACTGCAATAGTACATCACAAGTAGCACAAAAAATACTCATACAGGAGCTACCAACATCTTACTGACGTTGATGATTATTTCCAATTATTTAAAGGCTAGCAAAAAAACAGCATGAAGAGACTAGAATAAATTGACAGAAAACAGTAAATACCGAAACTATATTAAAACACTGGGGGTTTTCATTGACACCACCACAGCAGCTTCAGATAGGTAGCAACAATCAAATGACTGACAGTGTTGGCTTCTTTCAGCATAAGGCCAGAATCCCACAGACATGAGCACGAACTTAGCACTACACAAGCATGTAGTCCTCTGTTTGTTTATAGGCATCATTCTGGAAAAACAAACTGCCATAAAACCAAAAGATATCAAGACTTACTTGTCAAGGAAGTCCTTGTCCACTACTGCACAGATATCAAGCAGAGGATTTCCCATTCCAAACAGGACATTTTCACTGTAAAAGAATCAATTATTTCAAGTTAGCTTAGCCTTAGTTTATTGTTACTAGTATAATATGTTGAAGACAGTTTTTAATTAGAAAGTTTTTCTTGAATACAGCTAAGGAATAAAAAGAGACATTTTGCCCAATGCAGTAGTCACATGGAGACAGGGCATATGGACAAGAGTGGGAAATCTGAGTGAAGTATGATCCAACAATAATCTTCTTTGATCAATATACTGACTGCAAGCAGTCAAGAATATATAAAGATATATATTCTGTTAAGCTGTCATTCACTCAGACAGAGAACTGAGCTGCATGCCACATTTTGTAGTTGTAAAGGATTGCACTCAGGGTGTAATACTAAATTTTAGACAGGGGGAGCATCAAATTAGGTTCAAAGAATTCCACTGGACAGACTTCCTTGCTGGGTTTACTCCGCTACTGACCAATAATGAACAACTGAAGTCTGTTGTAATACGCCGAAATTAACAGACTGTGGTTTCTGCATTGTCAGCCATCTTAGACAGCACAGCCATCTACTGATAAGAATGTGTATGCATGGTAATCAATTTGAAATTCATTACCATAACATCTGCCACATAAAAATAAGACATCAGAGATACTGTAAACAGCTGAAAGAGCTGGCTTCAACTTTTTTTTTTCAAGCTCATTCAGAAACCATGCGTTACATTTTCCAGAATAGCACGTACTTGGGTGATAATGCAGTAACACCAAAGGATTAGATAATGTGGCCAAGTGTCAAGTAGGAGTGCACACAGCTGTTCTCCAAGGCTGCCTAAAACTATATCCACACCCATCACATTGCCTGCTAAGCTAACACCTGCCGCCTCCAACTGGCAAGGCAAGCCCTTGCTCTAGTCACTGAAGGTAGCTTCAGTATGACCACCAAATATGCCCTCTTTTTACTATGTTTCTGCCAAGTATTTGCAGAGAAAGCATATTCCCTGTCTCTCCATACCCCAAGAAGTACTACTTCAACACTGCAGTTGGATCCAAAGTTCATCTGCAGTTTATCCAAAGCTGCATAACAGCATCAGCTGAAACTCAAAGAAAGCGAGTGAATTTTCAATTGTTCTGGCCTGTATAGAGCAAGACAAATGTTTCAGAGACTCAACGTCTGCTTACCAGGTAACAGATTTCACTAATTTCTACTCAGCAGGATGAGAAAAAAAGAATATGAACAAGCAGAAAGGGCATCCCCTTTCTGGATATGGAACAATCTCATTAATTGTGTCCAACAGAGGTTGTAAACTCATTCACTCCCTCTCACAACTGATATGAAAAGCTCTTAGCTGACAAGTATTTGTCAGATCTGAAGCTACTTGCCAAAAGTACACAGTCAAACTTCTTCCTCTTTACAATGCCACATTAGTCTCCATTAAATGCTAAATTCTGAAGCCCAGAAATGAGGAAGTGGAAAACAAGATGAAAAACCTTGATATTGAGACACAGCAAACATTTTTTGCTGTAGCTTTACAGCCCATTTCTCTGGAAGTGAAATGTGGAAGATGCTGCTTTGTGACGACAGAGCCAGAAATCCAGCTCATTCCTAACTGAGGTAAGTAACATCTGCTTAGTAAAAGCCTGTAAGACTTACTAAATACTTTAGTCAGTGTGAAAAGAAGTACCAATTCTTCCAAATAGCTTAAGCTTAACCATAAGTTACATGTAGCTAGAGGAGAAGCAAGAGAGACAGATGGCAGTTAAGAGGACACAAAAGGGATTGTAGTTGGGGCGCCAAGAGAGGACATTCTTTCCATTTGAAAACTAAGTACTGCATCAGTAGTATTGCAGGACAGTAAATGAACAAGTCAGAATTCCAAAAGCACTGAAAGCAGATTTGTCCCAAACTGTATGCTCCTGTACTTGTTTAGCTGACACTCACATTCTGGGAGATTCTGCACATCAATAATTTTATAGCTACACTTACAAAAAAAATGCGTATCACGGATAACTTCTATATAAGCCAAATATCAGTACTTAAGTGTGCAGTATGCCAGAAATGCCAGAAAACAGCAGCTCTACTTCAAAAACTCTCTGAAATACAACTGACATGTTGAGGTCACTACCTATGAAGAAGTTACCTTGCTCAATGGAAAAGGAAAATTAAATGCTTGGTAGCTTCAACAAGCTGCAGAACACACTGGTCAATATACTTGAAGCAGCACGGGAGCAACTTTGTACTGGTTTAGCATCCACAGAAGCTCTGTCAATCCAATAATGTGCATACAAACTCCTAATACATCAGCAGCAACTAGCACTGGCAGTGCCATTTAATCCAGGCAGCTCTAGAACACTTAAAACAACTCCATCCCCAAGCCTTCCTTCTCTCACAGTATTTTACAATCATTCCTGTTCAAGTATTCCAGAGGCTGTTCAGTAGAGTGCCTTCTGGGACAGAAAGTTTTAAAAGCCAAAGTAGCTATCACTAGACTGGCAAGTGTATGTTCAGAAACACTTTCCTGAAACTTCTGGGCAAACTCTCCCCAACTTCAGTATAGCTGTTTCTCACAATCAAATGCAGGAGCATTTTGAAAACCTTGACAGCTTTTCAAACACATAGAACTTTGAGTACATTAATTGTTTGACTTCTATGAAGAAAAGAGGTACACAGGTTATAACACTCAACTTTTGCAAATAACTTAAAGATATGAGCTAATACATACTAATAGCTATCTTTGCATTTTCAATTAAACATATATCTCTACATTTTTGCTTGTTTCAGCTAGATGACCGAATTAACTAGGTCCCAAGCTACTAGAACTTCCATGCTTAAAACTAGGTATTAACATTCCATTGGCAAAACAGAGAAAAATCCATACGCTCCATTCGTACTAGAGACTGACTGGAGACTATAGTTGTGTCATTCCTTAAAAGGCATTGTATTTGATAAAAACACCCTTCTGGGCAAAATGGGAGGAGTCTAAACAATTCCAAGTCACAAATTTTTTAAAATTGACAAGTCTAAGCAGACATTTAAGATGACCGCTGTGATCAGCATTTTCTAATACAAGCTTTGTGAACCACAATCTGGAAAGTCCAGTCTCTACTGTTAAAGACTCAACTGTGTAAATCCTTAGTGTGTTCAACCCGATTAATCCAACACCGGCTACATTTCAGTGCAGTGCAAATCATCCTTCCCTTCCTGAGGGGCTGCAAAATACCTGCACTGTTACACTACTGCACTCTTTTGTGGCACTACATGAGGTATAGCACTTACTTTGCCACAGTTTGCTCCTCTGTAAAAACAAAAATTTTAAGAAACCCAACTAGACACTGTAAAGCCACATACTGTAGAAGTATAAAATTAAAGATAATATTTAGGATCCTGGAGAATGCTAAATTTACGAGTATCCAAGCAAGAAACTGAGTTACTGAACTGTTACATTCTCACCAAGTTTAACACTTCCAGCAGTGCATGTGAACCTTATCTGCCTTATGTTTGCTGTTCAGTCACACTGGACACCAGCACTGATGAAAATTTCATGGAGTATTTCCAACCAGCTAGACATAAAACATAGTGAGGAAGAGGAAATAGTCTCCTGAAATGTGAGTTTTCACAATAAATAGGTTATATGGGAAATACATCTGTAGTGAACGGAGACAACATCTCTGCTACAGACACAGAACAAACACTTTTGTACTCGGCAGCCTCCTTGACTCTCTCCAGTCCCTTCTCTCACACAGGAGTACTGGCATCAAATAATCTGAGAAGGATGTTCTTGCTTAACTCAGCTAACCAATTGCGAAAGAGTATTTGGGTCAGCTCTTCAAGAAAAAAGTAACAACTCCTCCACCTGCACAAATTAAGGGCATGTAATTGACTATACCCAGTGAGTATGTATGTGTGTATATATACATACACATACACACAGAGTACACACACACACACATATATATATATATGAACAGCATAAATACTTTTTATAAACTCTAAACTAAAAAAGTTGTTCATACCCATCTAGAACTTGTTTGGACACAGAAATACATTGTCCATCTTGCAAGCAAAACTACAGCAACAATGGGAACTTACGTCAAAGAAAGCTTGGATGTATACAACATTTGCATTCTAAACTCTTGACAGCAAGCAATATATTTTATCAGTTTATCATTTAACTTTGGACTAGATGAAGAGTGAGTTGTACTAATGAGTTCAAGCAATGTAACTTATTAAACATAAATAAATCGTGAAGATTTATTTATGCTAATTACGGCATTTTGTTTGGAGATTGCCAAGATTGATTCTTCACAAATAGCCAGTGTTTCACATATTATTCTTATCACAGGTGGCAGAAATAATGAAATGAAACCAAACTGGATGAAAACAAAACAAACACCAAATAACAACAACAAAAAACCCCTACATCAGTACTGAGCTACCCTTCAATCATTTTTCACATGTCAACAAAGTTAACCATAACTGAATGATCTGGAAAGATGCATCCAATATCACAGTTAGGTATCACTAATGCTCTGCTGTTGCAGGCGTTTTAAAAAATACGGTCCTGTGTAAAGCTGGCCGCTGAACATCAGCAGTACTGTAACTACCACACAATATTGTTATCATCACATGCTGCTGTGCACTTCAGTGGAAGAGCAACGTCAAAGTATCAGTGAAAGCGTATCATTAGTTACTGGCACAGAGATAGAGGAATATTTTGAGCCTTTCCTTTGGATACTGGCATGTCTTGCTTAAATAAAAGCTATCTCATTAGCTCTCAAAAAAAAACTTCCACATTTTTTCTTGTTAATTGTTGCAAAAATTTCTCATCTACATAATAGTAACTAATAGTAAATGAAGCCAAGTTGAAAATTTTGCCTTTTTGTTTGCTATGTAACAGCCCCATACTGCTGTGCAGCTGTAACGTACACTTAACATTCAATTCTTATGCTAAGACATTTTACAATAAAAAGGCCTTAATAAAACATGATTGGGTGTCCCAACTGCGTGACAGCCTGCTGCACGCCTCGTCTTCCATTTACAAATATACGATATGGCTTGGTAAGATCTAAAATGATAGTATTACTATAGGGTTTGATTATGCCCTTAAAAGTGAGGCCAAACAAGGCATGTTCTAAGCAAGTTCTCAGCATACCCATTTCAGTCACAAAGAAACACAGTTAAACTCTATGTAACACAAGATTTGCCTTTATCAAAAATTGTTTATACACAGTTAAAACAAAACAGCCATAGTACCAGATTCGTAGCATTTGAATAGCTATAAGCTCTCAACTAAGAGCATCCTTTCCTCATCCCACTTACCTATGCAACATAAGCGACATAAGCGACATTTACTGTTAACCATAATTTGCCTGACACTACAAGTACCTCAGAACTATTATTCCATGATTCCAGACTTCAGACAATTTCCCTTGCATCAGTCGTCAGCAAATCACTCTAGCATACAGACCTTAAACATATAAGTAGCCTGTAGGACTGCCCACACGCTTTCCTTACTTGGGTCTTTAGTAAAGGCAACATACACACTGACTTAGAGAAGCGTCTTCAGTGAAGATTTCACTCATTGCGAAACTTTGATGGTCTTTCAGAGTGACACATTCACAGGTTCCAACTTAGAAGCCAAGCTTAAAAGCCTTGGCCTTATGTAAGCAAGGGTGCCGCAGAAAAAAATCTGTTCCACGGCTACCGAGCTCCTTACGCAGCTGCGCTGGCTCCCCGGGCTCCAGCAGCGAGCGATACGGCCGCAATTTCAAAGTTACCGTCTGTACTCCCCGGTCAGAAACGGTGTGAAATCTGATACAGGGAGCTGTGAGGGTGGCGCAAGGAGATGGAGGAATCGCCTTGAACGAGCTCTGAACCCGGAGTCTGTAATTTTAGGCATTTCTTCAGCAACTGAAGGACTGGTCAGACTAACTACGTGACGAAGGTCACCGGCTCGCTCCCCAGTACCAGCCCGTCTTAAGATGAAGTGTCTCAGGAGGCAAAACTGGTCATAACCGTTCCTTGCGCTGAACGCTCAGTCCAGGGTTTGTCGTTCTTCAGTCGCCGCTGACAAGCTGACACCACCGCAGTTCCCACCGACCGCTCGCTGCCTGTTACCACGACCCTGCTCCTCAGCCTTCGGGATTCGTTTCAAACCGGCTCCGGTCGCCGCACGCCACACCGAGGCGTCAACGGTCAAAGGCG
>VZZY01022046.1:0-51147 GCA_013400335.1 Eurystomus gularis | reverse complement strand
GTGGGTGTGCGGCGTCTGGGCGGGAGGCCGGGCCGGGGGGCGGCTGGGGCCCGCCTTCTGCCCGGGGAGCTCCGCCGGGCGCTGTCCCACGCCCCGGGGCTTCTACAGAGGTCACACTCTAACAGGAGAAGCGGTGGTGAGAAGGAGGGATGATGCACAGGGAGGTCGTTTAGTGTAGTGTTTAGGGGAGATGGCCAAGGGCCTGCAGGAGGGGTGATGCTGGAGCTGCCATTCAAGGCTGTATGCAAAACCTGCAGCAAAGCCGCGCCGGGAGGGTCAGAGGGGGCTGCAGGAGGGGTAGCACTCAGGTCACCTGAATCTCTTCGGCAGCGCTGCTGCAAACATGGGGGTTCTGGTCATGCTATACTTGCTTCATTAGCAGTGAGCATAGATTTGCATAATATGTGCTAGAAATTAACCCATTATCATCCACCACTGTGCACTGCGCATCGCTTCTGCCCTATTCAGTACCTAACAGCGTAATTGAGTGGAGGTTGTAGCATCCTTTGTTTCAGTACTAATCAGCTTTGGACTAGCAATACACTTACCATCTTTTCAGTAGGATGAATCATTTGTACCCAATTAGACGTTGATCAAGCTGAAAGAAAAGGATCACTATTGTGTAGCAATTGTATAAACAACCAGGCAAAAAAAATCATACTTGAATAATGAAAATTCATGTTCATAGGAGGCAGACTGCAGAATGGGAGAGGAAACCTATTTTGCAAGAAAAGCACAAGCAAATTAAATTACTCATGCAAAAGGTAAAATGATGGAAGCAGTGCTTTACAAAGAACCAACTATGCCAACCATGAGAATGAGTCAGTTGGCAGTTCCCAGCAGGTTTGAATTATACATAGCTTATCTTCTCATTTATTCAAAAAATCCCATCTGAATGGTATTTCACTGCAAATATCTAGGATTTTATCTGTGGCGTGTTAGGTGCTAACTCAAAACCACAAGCAAACGTGGTTTTGACCAGAAAAAAAAGGACAAGCAGATTCTTTCCCATCTGTGTGCACATACCTGAAAATTCCTTGCAGATGGCAAATGAAACATTAAGACCACTCCACGCCATCTAATGCTTAATTTTGCTACCCTTGTCCAGAAATGAAATTTCCTATTGTGCAAAATAGCACAAGTTATGCACCAGCTAAGTCCCAGTTATGCTTTCAAACAAAGCTCTCCTTACAAGCAGTTCTGCATTAAGGATCATAAATAGAAACCTTGTCATGAGGATTTATGAAAGAGAAATTGAAGTCCTTGAGGTGTAGAGATCTGAACAAGTGGCAGCTGTACTTCATGGCTGTAATAATGGGAAGAAACCAATTTAAACCTCTTTAAAATGTTAAGTTCCTTACTCTTGTTTTTCTTTCATTTTCCCCAAACTTACAGCTTCCCATATAGCTCCTAAAACTTAGTTAATACACAGAAAGTAAGTGGGATCTTTTTTATGCTTATTCAACATCATGCATGAGAGCCTTCTTTTTAACAGGAACTTCTTAGTAGATTCTTTAGGATTTGAGAGACTGATTTTATTCATATGAGATGAAAGAATTAAAGAGTGCCACTCTGCTCTTTTCTCATGAAAGAGGAAGGAGGTAAAAATAGCTGTATGCCTTCTTTTTGCCGTCCGTGTTTGGGCTAGTTGTGGAAAAGTGCACACACATTATTAAGAGCTGTCACTTACAGCAGGGTTCCGTTATACTTGTTGGCTCTGATCTAGTATTTCAGTAGTTGATGGCTCTTTGCTACTGTGCTTGTCCTTTCTGGACCTCAAGTGCTGCTTAAAATAGAGCCTGTGAAAAAGAGCAGTATAAGGCTAGTAGCACTGTCTTCCTGGCCTGTCAGACTTACTGGAATAGTGAACTGGGAGAGGACGATGGAAACATCTTCCCAAAGAACTACTGAGATGAGGTTTTCATATTCTATGATCAATTCCTTCTGCCTTGGCTGTTCAGAGATCTCCATGGTTTGGCTGGTAGATGAGACTAATTATCAATCTGTTTCTGAAAATCCAGTTGTCAGTAAATAAGTAACAAGATACTTTATTTGGTCCTCTTTATTTCTTCAGTACTGTTATCAGAGAGTGAGTATCTTAAGTAGTCCCTTAGTAGTCCTAAAGCAGATTATTTAGATGTAAATTTTGTGGGACTTGTTCCATCTTCATGCAAAAATGTAGTTTTAGCAGTGAATTTCTAATTGTTTTGATGAGGTTTTCTTCAAAGAAACTCTTGCTTTTTCAGCTTCTACAGCAAGGCTCTCTGTACTTGCAGGTCCCAAAGGGAACTGTAGTTATGCAGGATCTAATATTGTTCAATTATTCAGGATCTAATATTGTTCTGTTGGCAAGAGATGGAACTATCTTGCCAGCAATTAGAAGACTTATACTGGAACTAAATTGAGCGGAGGCACCATGCAAATGCGATATTGGAAAGCTCATAAGTCAGTAGACGAAATGCTGCACAAATTCTTGTGCAGGCTGTGATTGTTATTGCTGAAAGTATGGAGGAAGTTGGAGATTTTGCTATGGATACCAAACACTGGTTTAAGACAACTTCAGAGTATTCTCAAAGGACTACTTCATTTTAAAAACAATTCCAGAAAGTTACTAACAGTGTTTTTAATGAGAGTAAACATAAATAAATGCATATTGGGCGTCTGGGAAGCAAAGCATTTAATCTTTAGTAGGGATGATCTTTCTGACAAAATATGCATCTGACTAGTTGTATAGACACAAGCACTTCATGGTGTTGAGTTAGAGCTGATTTGATTATGGGAGTTTTGCTTGACTAACAAACAGAGAGGAATAGCAGGCAGTTCTTAAGAAGTGTGTCAGAAACGTTTTTAATGTGCAGATACCCAAGTCAAGGGCATCTTATAAGATTAACAACGCATGAGCAGCAGCAGTAAGATATGGTAACAATGATAGGAGCATTTCAAAAATTGTGAAATCATAGAATATTCACATTTTAGTAAGATCTGAGACTTCCGGTATATCAGTTTGAGTCACAGCTTCTCATGTTCTGTCTGGTTCATCCAGCTAGTTATACATACATTCAGAGCTGCCATGTTGGCTGTCTTGAAAATGTCATTCAGCTATTTCATAGGACTTCATTAAGCTTGCTGTTTTAAGAGCTGCTGAATGGCGTAGGGGAGGTGGGGAGCAAAGATTGTCTAGTTTTGCACATCTGTAGTACATTTGTGGCACATCTTGAATTTATAGGGAAAAGCTAAACTACCAGCCAGCTGGTTGTGACAGATATACTAGCTTTAAAATAGAAATAGAACTGCCTATCTTAGCTTATTTGTTTCTCCAGATTACTTTAAGCATTTGATTACTTTCCATTCATTTGTCACTAGAAGTTCATTTCCACAAATACATAACAGAGGCTCAGACAGTCCACACCCACTAAACCCTTCAGAGCAGCTACACCAAATGCAGGGAACATGGAATCTGTGGAATACTTTCCCAGTGATGGTCCCATTTTGAGACATTTTCAGTAATTATTACTAGCTCTAAAGGGCATTGCAGAGGTCAATGATAAATTCCCCACTTCCTGGTTTTCAGAGCTTTTACTGTAACGGTATTTCTGCATTACAAACATTTTAGAGTACTTTATTTTAGCTAAGGACAGGCATATGCAAGCAGTCTTTTTTCCTGTGCTCACAGGCTCTCCCTCTTGCCACTAAGCCCCACTTTTGTGTTGTGAGACTGCTATGACTTCATTCCAGATGTTTCGGTGCTAGGAGATTGAAAAAATAGTAACATTGCAAAATCCAGATTTAGTCAAAAGAAAAGATACAGACTTGGAAACAGCGTACTGAAGGCGCCTTAGTTAAAATATTTAGTTCTTCTGTGAGGACTTCAAATTCTGGTAGAATCGAAGCGGCTGCAAAGAATCACGTGGAGTTTTGTGTGTCCGAGCAAGGTTGGGAAGTCCATAAGAAGAAGCTGCAAAACCTCCGCTGGGCTGCTTGTTGCTGCAGTGCCTGTAAGATGCCTTTCAGTTGTGCAATGGTGTGGAAGGCTGTCAGCCTACTAAGAATGAGCTTGAACGGCTTGCTCTGGTCTAAAGATGCAAATAGTAATCCACATATGCCTTCAAGCAGAGAGATGGGAGACATGTCCTTTTGAAATACTCCTAGAAGTGCATCTTAAGTATTTTACATAGAGCGGTGTTATGCTGCTGTATCAAAGTGGTGTCTGTGTATGCTGCTGCACAGGTGCTCTCACACTTCTCATGTTTTGGAGGTGTGCTTTTGCTACTGTTTTTTTAAATTTAGGAACTTTGATTCAAGACCTTTACCCTCAAAATGCTGCAGCTCTTAGCATGCTTTGCTGTTTGGCCACAAGTATTAACTTGACCTATTGGTGTGAGAAATCTTAGTGTCCCTAGGCTGATTTCTTATGTTCAGCATTTTAATTTTTTTTTTCTTTGCAAATCTAATGTTCTGATGAGATAAAAGGAGGTAAGGTACTGTTAAATTAATTCAGGGATGTTTACATGTCTGAAATAAAATCTGGCACTCAAAAATAGAGTAGCAGAGAAATCTTCAGTACTGGGAACACTGTAATTTTATTAAATGATAACTTATGTAAGATATTTTCATAGTAGTACTAGTTGTAAGATACCCAACATTAAATCCGTCTTTAATCGGCTGGTGCCAATTGCTCAACAGTGCGTGGGATAAATCAAATTACTTAGTCTTGCATATAATAGATGATGTCCCCACTGCTGTAAGAGCTTCTTTATTATAATCAGCATTGGGAAATGTACCAGCTGAGCTGCCCATTGACTGATAGGGCAGGACTTGTGCTCAGGGATCTGTCTGCTGTGTACTTAAGCTGCAAGGAGAGAGCTTCAATTTTCTAGAACAATTCAAATGGGCAGCAAATTAGTGTAAGAATAAGACTTGTGAAGGAGGAAAGGAGAGTGTGAGGGGTTTTGAAAGGAATTCTTACACTAGAAGTGGAATAATTATATAACATGGGAAATTCTGACATCCCTGTCTTCCTACCGAGAAGGTAGGGGAGGCAGCTAGGTGGGATTTTATTGCTCAGTTTCCACAGATACTGTTAGGCTGTAATCTGGCAAGCATGGTCCCCTGGATCAGTTCGCTGCTCCAACTCACCAGGAGGCCACACAAATGCTGGTATGAACACTGCTGGAAACCTGGGCAGCTTGGGGCAGATGAGTAAATAGGGGCAGTAGTCCAGTGCTACCACCCTTTCTGGCTACCCATGCCATCCCTTCATTGCATGTCAAGTCACGGTCCAATATCGTAAGTAGAACTTATGGCAAAATAAGAGGCCCCACTAACACAGCCGTTTTCTGTGCCAGGAGCTTGCTGCAGGCACAGTAGAACACACTGGCAGTATGTAGGTAGCGATTATGTCGGCCTGCTGCACGGCTGTGCTTTTTAAAAGTGTATCGTGACAAATGCAGTTATTACAGTTATTACTGTAGGAGCATTAACAGCAGGACAACTGCTAGGGCTTAAAAACACTGACACATGTATCTGATATACTTTGTCGGAGTGTTGTCCGAAGCTGCCTGCAGTCCAGCGTAGCATCTCCACAGCGGGCTGTAGATCAAGTCTTCTGGAAACTGAGTCTTACCAGCGCTGCTCATACTGAAACTATCCTATGCAGCTTTGTGTGCATTTACTAGAACTGGGTCTTACATTTGTTAACAGACATGCTATTGTATCCATTTAAAAATGTACAGAGAACTATTCTAAGCTTTATAGCTGATCACCTTCATATGTTTGGGCTGCACTGGTGTGTAACAATACTGACATTCAGTGGTTGATTATACTTGCTACCGTTGTGTGACTATCCAGGAGATTTTTGAGGGTTTTAATGTTCAGCACTGACTAAATTCAGAACATGTTTAATTGAACTGGATTAAAGCAATTGTGTCAAGGCTCCTTTATAAGACTGCTGCGCTCACGGTATTGAAATTGTCTGGTTTTTTAATGTACTAAATTAGAGATGTGTTTGATCTAGGACAGATACAGTAGAATCATGCAATAACACCTTGTAGCTTTGTTTCCTTACCCACTCCTAAGCAAATTGGCAATCACAGTTTCCAAAAGAACTTTCTCTTATATACCAGATTGTCTTAGTTGGATTTTTCTGCCCGCATTTTGACTATTGGTCTTTTTATGTCTACCATCAAAGACAGTGTGCTCTTAGCAGGAGGTATTCAAGACCTGGCAAGGCCTCAGTGAAAATGAGCACATTGCTGTCATGCATGTGAAGGAGCAGCTGGAGTTTAGAATTTGAAAAGTTGGATCTTGGCTCCCTTCCTATGTCTCCTGACTTAGGTGGAGGAAAATAGCATGCTAACTATCTTCTTTAGTAGTCTTTTTTTCACCTACTCTGGTGATCTTTGGAATGTATATATGACAAAACTTTTGTTTTGTCACGATCTGCAGGGCCAGACCACTGTCCAAAGTGTGTTGTGAGGTCAGCCTGGTACTCTGGGCAGTTTAGATTCAGACACAGCAACAAGACCTCACTGGATGGAGCTAAGTGCTTATTCCAGTGTTTTGGAATGTGGCTTATTCATACAGTGTTTGGACTCCTTAAAATCTCTGTGGGAGTGGGCCATTTACATTTAGATGCTTCTGTGCCATCTTCACATTTGTGTGGCAGAGTTAACATTAGCGAAGCAGCACACTTTATCTGCACTTTATAGCATGATCCTGCCAAACATCCTAAGATTAATGAAAACTGTGATAGGTTTTTAGTAGATGTGTTTGGCTTCTTCTGGACATGCAGAGTTGATGGTGGTCTTCCTGTTTCAAGGTGGGGGCACATAGTAACTCTCTGGTCTCTTTCCAGTCATGTTTTAATTCCTCAAAAGGCTAAAGAAACTTAAATTCAGGATATCTCGGTTGCTGTCATCTACCTGTTTCCACCACCTCTTCTGCACCAGCTGTAGCACTCTCTGGCAATGTAATAACTTGCATCTGGAAGCTGATCTGAGCAGGAACTCTTTTTTCTGGGTCAATTTATGGCTGTACTAGTTTCCTAGTATAGGTAATTGCAGAGCCACAGACCTGCTCAACTCAATATCTGGAGGGCAAAAGAGATGAAAAGAGTGGCATGGGCAGCTTCTTCCACTACAGAATGAATTTATGCAGGATATAAGTACCAGGCTAACATCACCTTGAGGAGCCAATGCTTGGGTTACAATTTACTTGTTTTGTTTTCTAAGCCTGAGTTTAAACTTGGACTTTATTTTTGTCAGAGGACAGTTATGCTGCAGGTCAGCCAAAGCATTATATCTGCTTCACGTAAAGGCTAAAGAGATAAACTGAAGCCTGATAGTGTTTGTGTCTTCTGTAGATGTGGAGAAAATAGTTTATTATTTCATTTGAATCAACAACTTAGTTCACCTACTACCTAATTTGATGTTGAGAGAAATAGACTGGAAATTAGTTTGAAAAAAGGCAGATAAGCTTCTTGTCCCATGAATAAAACGAAGGATCAGTGGCTGAGGCATGTTACTTGTAAATTTAAAAGATACAAGAAAAAAACAGTTAGATTCCTTATCTGCTGCTTATACTCCCCTTTTTCATGAGTGAGTTTTTAAGTGTAAAACATTTTATGTAAACATATTTCATGTGTCAAGCACAGTTGAGGGAATTCTATTAATTAAATCAGATTTAAACTCCTAGTTCTGTATATTTTTAATGAATTCCAACCCTCTATCCAAGTGCAACTTGGCATAGATTGTAAGTAAAAGACTAATCAGCCAGCAAAAAAACCCTACTTTTCTTAAACATGTTGCCAAACATGTTTAAGTAAGTGCCAACGCATGAGAGTCAGCTTTTTGTTAAGAAATAAATTATAAATATGAGATAGGGATGAAAGTGTAAAGCAAGGGTGCTAGCTTCTTGTTTATGTTGTGCTGTATGTTAATGACTTAATCCACTGTGAAAAACTTTGTGATAGAACATTCCTCTAAATAAAGAAAATGCAATTTTTAAAAAAAGTGACAAAGCATGTCTTTTTCTTAAATTCACATTGCATGTTACTAAAGAATATCCACTGTGAGACAGGGAATCTGGGAGAAGAAATAATGTCAATCCTCATATCCTTTTGTTTGTTTTAACTTCTTTGAATATGTTTCCAACAGAAAATGATCCACAGCCTGTTTCTTATAAACTGTTCTGGTGATATATTCTTGGAGAAGCATTGGAAGAGTGTTGTGAGCCAATCTGTGTGTGATTATTTCTTTGAAGCTCAGGAGAAAGCAGTCGATGTTGAGAATGTGCCTCCTGTCATCTCAACACCACATCACTACCTCATCAGCATCTATCGGGATAAAATCTTCTTTGTGTCTGTCATACAGACAGAAGTGCCACCACTCTTTGTAATTGAATTTCTGCACCGAGTAGCAGATACTTTCCAGGTCTGTCACCATCAAATAATTTTAAAATTGAAATGAATTCCAAGGGAACTTTTGTATAAACTTTTTTTTAAAGAAAGGTAATAAACCCTTTGCAATTTTTAAGTCAGGCATTGGTTTATAGAGTACAAAGGAAAAGAAGGTATATTTTATGTATTCATTTGATTTACAGTTAGCAGTGCATGTGCACTGAAATGCTATTTTTTTCCGTAAGTTTTTATACTGTTCATGTTACATAGATGAAAAGAAGGAGTGTGCAGGGGGAAGCACACTCTATAGGGAGGAAAGAGCTGCAAAGCATGAGTCAGTTTTCAAGGTGTTTCACGGATACTGTAAATAAAGGAACCTCTGTGAAGGTTGTCATTGCCAAGAGGCAGTCTGCTTATTTTACGAGAGTCTTCTAACTGAAGATGTGTTCATGTTCACAAGTGGGAGAACCTTTGGAATGTATATACTAGTAAACCAGATTACATTAATTACATGCTGTCTTTGTTTCTAATTAGATTATAAATGTAACCTTAGCATATGATGCCATTAGACTACAAAAGTAGCTAGTAAGTTTAGGCACTAAAATTCCATTATATATTGGAGGCTTTCTGTAAGCTAAAAGCAAACAAACTTTTGCAAAGCATTTTAACAGGAATAAAAATCCTCTCCTTTGTAATCTCTGATTTGTTTAGGATTACTTTGGCGAATGTTCTGAGACTGCAATTAAGGACAATGTAGTTATTGTGTATGAACTTCTGGAAGAAATGTTAGACAATGGCTTTCCACTGGCAACAGAATCTAACATATTGAAGGAGCTGATTAAGCCTCCCACAATTTTGCGCTCCGTTGTCAACTCAATCACAGGTATGAAAAAAAATAATTTTCAGACTTTTCAGTGACTTGCTTCTTAAAAGCAAAGCCCCATCATGCTTCATAGCTAAAAAATGATATCATATTGGTGTGAATCTGTGAGTTGAGGCCACTGTCCTACCACTTCTCACAATTAAGAGTTGAATGAAAGCAACTTCCTCCTTATTTGCAGTTTATGCCTGGCCCCTTTGATGTCCCTAGTGGCACTGTCTGGTCCAGTGGCAGCTGCTGAAGTCCCTCAGAAATAGCAGTTCCCAGCACAGACAGCAGCACATAGTGGAGACAGGTGCTCTGGGATTGGTAAAGAGCTAGCCCCAAGCCTTGGATAACTGAGGGGCATTGGAGAAGATGATGCATTTTATAAGAAATCATTATAGAAAAGTATATAACCTATATCTGATAAATCTTTGCTGTCTGGGAACAGATAGCATGAAGGGAAGCAAATAGCCTGTCCTCAGTGTCCTCCCCACCGCCATCAGCATCCGTCAAGTTCAGAGCTGGTTTCAGGCTGTTGTAAATGGGAATGTCTTGCACTGACAGAGCCAAATATCTGTCAGCTGAGCGGGTGGAATCTGCTTGTCTGGCAAGTGGGTGCAAGGGAGGTACACCATGAGGTGTCACATGGAGTCAGAGATATGTGAGATGGTCGCCTGAACATTGTGTTAGCGAAGAGTAGTAGGTGGGCCGCAGGGCCACACAGGGGTAGGGAGGGCTCAGAGGAGCTGGTCTTTGAGCTAGCACCTGTGATTTAATCCTTGAGTATGAATCTCATCAGATTTAATTTCTGTGTTTCAGGTTTGAGTTGGTTTGGGGTTTTTTAATGTGTTTGTGGATGGTAGGAGTTACGAAAAATATCTGTGACGTTAATGGACTAGATGCACCACTGTAAGGGGAGTTAAAGACTCATTAAGCCAAGGGTTGCATCATCAAATCCTCTTGTTTTATCTGAAGCCTTATTAAAACTCCCTTGGGAGCTTAAAGAATCTGTCCAGGGCAGCCTGTATCTTGTCACTATCAACAGCTCAGCACTGAGCAAGTGGGAAACACCAGCCTGAGAGCTCTGCTGCCTATCTGGCCTGGCAGCCCAGCCTTCATAGTGCGGCTGCACCCTGCAAGGCCGCTGAGGGACACGAGACATGGACACTGCGACTGCTTCCCTTCAGAGATGCAGTGGGAGTGAGGAAAGAGTTGCAACTTCTCCTCTGTGTGCTACAGCACTGGGGTGGACTTTAGGGAGGTTTGTTTGGTTTTTTTTTCTGTGAGTTACTGTACTAACTCAAAAGAAGGAAAACTTGTGTTTTCTCCTGCTAGGAGAGGGCCTACCCAGCAGGTTGTGTAGACATAATAACCACTGACCACCAGCCTCTCAGTGAAGCCACCTCCTGCTGCAGGATACTGCATCCATTGTGCTAAAGGGCTCAAGCAAGTGTGAGCTGTGACCCTGTCCTGAGACCTGCTTCTAGCAGAGGGAGTTGTTTCCACTATACTGGGATTCCAAGATCAGTCACCAAAGCCCCAGAAGTGATAAGATTTTTTTTTTCTTCTTTTTAAAGAATAATCAGTTTACTGTATAATGAGGTAGCTTAGGAAACCCTTTTCTCACACTGAGTGGTATTAAGAACCAGGAGCTGAGGGTGACAGCAAGGCAGGCAGGCCCAGTGACATCACTGTTAGGAAGCCCAGAAGTTGAACCAGCAGGTCATGGTCAGTAATGGGATCAGATGATAACTGGGTCAGCTACAGCACAGTGATTGCCAGGAAAGTCCATCATGGTAAGACAGGTCAAGCTAGAAATTCAAGTTTACGGGCCAGGGTCTGGATGGATTTGGCACATGGTCAGGTGTAGATGTGGCTGTCATGTTGCTGCAAGGTTGCTCAGAAGAGTACCAAGAGGGAGTGCTTCAGCCTAACAGCTCCCAAGCAAAGGGGGTGGGACCCCTCCTAAGGCTTCTTCCAGGTTTTTCTTCATAACAACTCCTATCAGTAAATCATTTCCAAAGGCAGCCAGCTAAAACTCATAGGAGAAGGGGGAGGCATGCTTCAGACCCTCACAAGGAGCTGTCATGTCTTGAATTACAGTGATTAAATAATTTGCAGGATCTAGCCCCACATCTGTTCCCACTGAGACCTCCTGATGACTTAAGCCTTGTGTTTTGCTGTGCAAAATACAGTCTGAAAACCGTAAATCTGGACAGCTTAAAGTGCATTCACATCACCTAATGAATGAAATGGTAGTGGTCTAGGTTCTAGTCTGCATTTCTTGGGGGCAAATCTTGTTATGATTCTTAATTTGGGCAGTTGAAACATTCCTCTTGTAATTACTGATTGAGTTCCTTTTCATTTTTAAGGCAGTAGTAATGTGGGTGACACACTTCCCACTGGACAGTTGTCCAACATTCCTTGGCGCAGAGCAGGGGTAAAATACACAAACAATGAAGCTTATTTTGATGTCATTGAAGAAATTGATGCGATTATAGACAAATCAGGTAAGATGCCTTGTAAACTTGTTTTTGTTTGTTAAATGTGTTTGCATTTAGCTGCTGATGTTTAGAGAAAATACAGTCCAGCTGCTTTTTTGCATGTTTTATATACACGAATCTGTATCTTAAATAGAAATACACCATTTAAAATGATTTGCCCAAATGTGTTTCTTCAGTCAGCTTAAAATAGCAATGTGCTCTAGGCTGCTTCAAGAACATCCACAAGAAATACTCTGTACTTACATATTTTGTGTTTGTGTATTGATTATCTCTTAAGAGATATAAATGGAAAAAAATACTGGAAGCTTTAAATGTGATAAGAAAGTTATCTTCCATTGTTCCTGCCAGCAGTTTACTGTAGTCCTTGCAGGACCTCAAATGAATGGGATGAAAGCTTTCATTAGCTTTCTTCTAATAGCAAGACAAAACCTGGTGCAAAATAGCTGGAGCTAGATATTATGAAGCATAATAACATTCCTTCCTCTTCCGTAAATGAAACATGGTACCTTCAAATACAAAAATCTTTAATCTGAGATTTAACTTTTGTGTAAATGTTGCCAGTGCCAAGAAGTAGAAAAAACTGATCCAAATAGAAAACTGCTCTGCTGTTACTATTGCTCAAGACTGCATGTGACACCATTTTGTGGTGGTATGGGGCAGGGAGCAAATCTCTGCTTTCTTCATTCAGTGCTGCTGTTGTGGCAGTAGTCAATGTTGTTTTGGTTCCACACATCAATTCAACAAACACTTTGGCCACCATTGAACTGGATAGTCGTAAATAGCTATTGTGAAGCTCTTCATCTTGCTGTCTTGAAACTAAGAGAAGGTGGCAGTCACAGTCAGAATACCCTGACAGCTGTGTTACTTTCCTAGATCAATAACATTGCCAAAAGTAGGATGAATGCTTAGTCTGAGGAGTTATAATCAAGACCATGTTTGTATTTCTGTGGATATTTCGAGCCCTGTCAGCATCCACTGACAAATTTCTTACTGCGGATCCCTGGCAGCAGTCATAGCTACTCCTTTCTGCTCTCATTCCCTGGGGACTAGCACTGCAAGAGTCTTTCTTCCTAACCTTCGCTAGGACTAAGAAGTAGATAATGTTGTTTCATGGGGATATGGTTAAATGCTTTCATCTGAAACAGGATCCCTTCTTTTCAGACAAAGCATTAACCCACAGTTTCTCCTTCCCCTACACTAGATCAGCAGTAGTTTCTATGTATCTTCTAAAATAACCTTTGCTTGTAGGGCTAATTAGTCCAGAGTCCTGTTCATGACTTTCTGGCCTTACAGGGCACTTAAGGAAATAAGCCTTTCCTGGGCTAAGGTGTGTGATATTCTTGCTTTGTTTTTTATGGGGTTTCTTTTGCTATAGATTTATTTAACATCAAAATAAATATGTAATCCCACTGTTAAACAAGCCATGCTTTTGAAAGCCAAGGTTATCTGGAGCTTTATAGCGCAAACCTACTGCATTTTAACGTTGACTATTATGATTTATGTCAGCTTCCCTGCACCACCACACAGCTTGCTAGTTTTCTAGAGATAGGACAGTGATAAAAGAAAGGAAGATTCAGAGCTTGCATATTCTGAAATTCTTATTTACTTATTGCTGGCAACGAGTTCAAGCACGTCCAGTACAAGGCCTGTGTAACAGCTGGCACAAGTGTAACTAGCTGATCTGCAACAAGCTGTTCGCTCTGGCTCATACATTTTAGCAAGCTGCCCAGGCCGCAGGTAACTGGGGTGACCTTTCCCATCTGCGCTTGGTGTGTTCTTGAGTGTTGTACAAATGTCATCTGTGCCCTCTAGCTGCGCGTCGCAACGTTTGTTAGGCCTTTGAAAATGTTAAGTCAAGTGTCTTTTTTTTCCCCCTGCAGGATCCACAGTCTTTGCAGAAATCCAGGGTGTTATTGATTCATGTATTAAGCTCTCAGGAATGCCAGATCTTTCTCTTTCTTTCATGGTAAATTTAGCATATATTTGAGATTTTTAATCACTCAGGATTTTTTTTTTTAAATGTTCAGAGTTAAACAATTTTAAGAGTGCAATCACAACTTTGCTACATATACAAAAAATAACATAAAATGTTATGTATATTGTATTATATATAAATATATTACATTGTAGAAGTTGTTGCATTGCTCAGCAATTGGAATGGCTGTTGTCTGTATGTAAAAATAGACTCACAGGAACTGCTGTACCAGGTCAGACCAGAAATCCATCTAGCTCAATAACATGTGTCAGATAATGGCTAGGAATGATACTTAGAGTCTAAAAAATAGGAATTGTGTACAATTCAGTAGCTATTTCAAACGGCTGATACCTATTGAGATTTCACTTACCACTTTGCCACTACTTTCAGAACCCGCGGCTGCTGGATGACGTCAGCTTCCATCCATGTATTCGGTTCAAACGCTGGGAGTCTGAGAGAGTCCTTTCATTTATTCCTCCCGATGGGAATTTCAGATTGATCTCCTACCGTGTCAGTTCACAGAAGTAAGTTTCTGTCCAGACACACTGGTTCTTCAGAAACACCATCTACCACTTTCCATCTGAGTAACTGCAGATTTCTCCTTGTTATGGGGGGAACTTGCATTAGCACACAATGCATGTTCTCAGGTTTTGTCCCATCTGTTGCTCTGCCCCCACTAAAATAAGAAAACAATTTTTCAGTGAGCTGCTGATACTCAGCAATCAATTTTCAGTGGGATAAACCACACAACAGTAGTAGAGGACTATTCATTCTTGGTAATCATTGTTGCTCTGATCTTTATAACAACAACAACAAAAAAAGCAAAATAGTCTAAACTGCACATATTTGCAAACTAAGCCTGATTTGACTGGTGGCGGTTCTGAGAATTGGCTCAGTGAGATTACTTAAAAAAAAAACAACACACCAAACAGATGGAGGGCAAAAGAGATTAGGACGAGTGATTTGGAAGAACATCTTTTTTTTCCTGTGATTGTCTGCTAATAAGAATCACTTCAGCAATGATGCTGAAGAGCTGAGTATCACTTTTCACTTTTGAAATAAACTGGTTCTAACTTGAATACCTGGCAGAAACATAAGAACTATTTATGAGAAGGAGCTTTATTTTCTCAAGCATAGTAGCCAGGATGCATTCAGCTACTGTCTTCTCTTTCCAGCTTGGTGGCAATTCCTGTATATGTGAAACACATGATCAGTTTTAAGGAAAACAGTTCTTCAGGAAGATTTGATGTTACTATTGGACCAAAACAGAATATGGGGAAAACAGTAGAAGGAGTTATCATGACAGTTCACATGCCAAAGGCTGTACTTAACATGAACCTCACTGCTACACAAGGCAGCTATACATTTGACCCTGTTACTAAAGTAAGTCTTAAGTTTTTATTTGTTTAAATATCTAAGATGACATTAGAACAAGTCATACATATTGGAGAGCATTGGACCAGTGTTCCACACTTAGCAGAAAACTTTCCCTTCGGTGTAGGTTTATGAATTAAAAATTTTCTCTTTAAAATTTACTTTTTCAAACTTGGATACACACCAGTTATAATTTCTGGTTTTATCAGTCTCCTTTCCCTTCCCCTCTTTTCCCCTGCTCCTTCACCACTAATACTAATAATACTAGTATTTTTCTTTAGTGGATGCAGCAGTATTTTGCGGGTGGTTTCAGCTATGGTATATTTTGCAGTCTATGTTCTTTAAAACAGACTTATCTAGAGAAAATGCAGTAGACTTGAAAATAGGTAGCCAGAAAAATGGGGAGCAGGAGATTAAAAAAAAAACCTTTTCCAAAAGATCTGCCTGAAGACACACAGGAAGAAAAGCAAAGGGTCTAAAAAACTGTATCTTGGGAGGCCTGCTTTCTTGCCTCTGAGTTGGGGTTTGACGCCTAAATTTCCTGAAGCTTTTCAATACCCAGGAACCATTTTGCTAAAATGCAGTGTGAGCCAAAAGATTCTGCTGGCTCCAACACCCTACTCTGAGCCTTCTACTGTTCCTGGAATATCCCAGTCAGCGACTGACTTGAATTATAATTGAAATCTCTTCAAGTAACATTGTTTCAAAAAGAGCAGGCCTCCGTCTTTTAAAAAACAAAACCACTTGAAGTTTCCTTTTCTCTCTTCAGAAATAGATTATACTGTGTTTTTATCAAGACCTGGGGTAACTAGGTGGATTTTAACTGCAAAAGTTTGTATAGGTGGGGAGAATGGAGATTTTTCTGTATTTTTAAACAATTTTCAGTTTATGATAACAAAAAAAACCTCTTATGGGTGAGTAAAGGGCCAACTTGGTTCCCTCTATCTTCTTTAAAGTGTAAGAATCAATGGGAAAAGAGTGACCCTTAGGAAAGTTACTCTAGCTTAAACATCTTATTTTGCTAAGAATCCTGCTCCTGTCCTCCTTACTCTTGTGTGTAAGTTCCCACAACCTTTGTGCCGGTTACTCTCCTTGCTTTATGGATCTAGCTGACCCCATCTGACAACATGAACAGATGGGGAACAAGGTGTATTAAGCACACTAAGGAACACTGATGGGGCAAAAGAATTGCCGGGAAAGAAAAGACACCATGCCTGCAGGAGCTCTAGCCATGCCATCTCCCAGCTACTGGGATAAGTCGCAGGGCTACCAGGCTACTTTCCGTACCCAGCCTGCAAAGGAAAAACTTGACGTGAACTTGACCTCACAGGTTGTTTCCTAGAAAGCTACTGCTACTATTCTCTTTCCTGACAAGGTGTTAACATGGGACGTTGGCAAAATTGCCCCTCAAAAGCTACCAAACCTGAAGGGGATAGTGAACCTGCAGTCTGGAGCCCCCAAGCCAGAGGAGAACCCAAGCTTAAACATCCAGTTTAAGATACAACAGCTTGCAATTTCAGGTGAGCAGGTGGCTGTTACATAAAATTGGTACTGACAGAATGAGTAGCAGTAGGAAATGAAGTGAGGAAACTGCTAGTTTTTCAATTGGAGATGCTGATCTGAAGTCAGCTTAAGTCTGGTTTACCCAAACCTGACAGTAACCCTTGCTGGAAGACTCCCTTGCTGAGAATTTGGAATTCCCAATTGTTTTGCTCAAGAAAGGCTGTGACAAGTGTACAGAAGAATGAGTTTTTCTTTGTTGACTTCTGCATTAAACATACAGATTTATTCTTTTAGTGAAGAGTGATAGATGATGATTTAGTATGCTGCTCTTGACTTGCTTTAGCCTTGTACCACGAAAGCCCTTTTAGAAACTTCATTAAAGAATTATTTCCTTCTGGAGCTCTTTAGTTTTTCATCTTCAAAACAATCTGCAAGTAAAATCAGAATGAAGTCTATAGGGTAGGGGCAAAAGTAAATTTAAAGCAAACAAGGCCTCAGTCTGCAAACACTTGAATAACACAAGTTGTCCATGTGTAAAATGCTTCTGCAAGCAAGCTTTGTAGAACTAAGACCCTAACAGAGCAAAGGCTCACATTTGGAAAGGAGGACGACCGAAGGCAGTAGATGAGAATTGGTGGTAGTACATGTAGTACATTTCTAGGTGGGTACCAGGCTATGGTCCTTTTGTTTCCTAGACGTTGTTGAGTAAATATCATTTAGTGCTTGTGTAAGAACAGAATCCTGCAGTTTCCTCTTAAACTTCCAACCCCCTGGTTTAAATCCAGCAAAACTGAGTGGATCCAGGGGCTGGATGCCAGAGGTAACAGACCTGTGAGAAAACAGGCAGCAACCTGAATCTGTTGGGTAATTAACAGCTACTGGCACTCCTCAATAGCAGAGGGATTGCTGGTCCTTGCAATTAGGATTTAGAGTGAAAAGAATTCCAGAACTTGTCCTTTGCTTCAGCTACATCATTAGAACCGAGTGCAGTGTACAGGAGCTGTGGAAGATAACGCTCATTTGTTCAGTAGTTTATCCCTTGCAAGGAAGATGTTGGCTTATTGAGTAGAACAGAAAAAAGTTGTTGCTCTGCCAGGGCAGCTATGACTAGGTGACAAGAACGGTCTCTTCTGCTGTTTCAAACCAGATGAACTTGTGAAAGGAAGTAAAACTAGCTTCCTAACCGATCTTAACATGCTTTGAGAAGGCAGGACATCTAAGCAGACTGATTTCTAGCATTCTGCCTTTAACTTTGTACATGTTTTTGTATTTTTCAGGACTGAAAGTGAATCGCCTAGACATGTATGGAGAAAAATACAAGCCTTTTAAAGGTGTCAAATACATTACAAAAGCAGGAAAATTTCAAGTCAGGACGTGAAAAGATGCTCTACTTCCAAGAGGAAATTCCCCTTAAAAAAAAAACCAAACCTGACTGCTTAGTGACTTATGTTGCTATTAATTAGGTGCCAATTAATTAACAGACACTGATTAGTTTGGGATCAAAGCATTTGTGCACAGCAGCTCTTAAAATGAAAGCGTAGCTTAGTTTTTCTTTATATGGCTTTAAAATAAGGTACTTTTTTTCTAATACACCTTCACTCTTTTTACTGAATTGTTGTGCTGGTCAATAGTTTGATATAGGTGATCCACAAAACATTGCAAACACTACACTGACAGTCAGATACCAAAGCCCAGAGGCCAAGCACATTATGAAGGCCAGACAGGCCACTGGAAAAGTCTTGTGGTGACATGTTCTGCTGCTGCAGCTGCCTGCAAAGAAAGCTCAGCTATTCTCACAGCCAGCTGCAAGCTGGCATTCCACAAAGCATCATGTAATCCCTTTGGAAATAGAGAGCAGCAGTGAGAGAGGCAGGGGTACCCCTGGGGCCAGGGACATCGCAAGTGTCACTCCTGAGAAAGAGCTCGGATGAAGAAAAACAAAAAATAATTTCCTTGTTTACAAGAAATTGCCTTTCTTAAGAAGCATTTGCCTTAATCAGCTTTCATTTGTGCCATCTGAAGACGAGCTGATGAAAAAATAACTTTCTGCATTAAATCTGGGAGGTGATTGTTGCTCAGTAATCCACTTTCTTTCCATTCAGTCTCATCATTGCCATAATTTTTTTGAAGAATACAGTTGCAGAGAGTAAGATCTATTTTTTATGTGAAGCCTTTGCTTTGATTTAGATGTTCCACTTGTTGGAAGTGGACACCACCTGATCTGCGCCATGTGTACATTGGAGCGTAGCTTTTTAGATAGCACAGTAGAAGTGTCAAGTGTATTTAATGGTTGTGTGCTTTAATGTTATGAAATAAAGGGAACTCTACTGCAAATACATCTTCTCTTGTGAAATGTTCGTGCTGTTGTAAACTATTCATGATGTTCTTGGGCAGGAAACATCTGATACACAATTAAATGATGACTATTTGCTGCATATTAACTGAACGTGGTCACTGTGCAGCTATTTAAAGTTTAGAAAGGGCATTTAGGAGCATGACAGGTAAGCTCCCTTGTATGTTTATTTTTAAATGGAGAAAAGTAATGTTTAGATTATGACATTTCAAAGACAAGAGTGATGATGCAAAGGTGACTAAACTTTTCTTTTTACACCAGCATAAACTCGTTATCTCTGTAAACTAGTACCTACTCCATCAGGTTTCAACTCAACATGTTTCAAACCATACATTTGGTCAGTACATAGTAGGATGAGAAACCAAAGTTCAGAATTAAGGAAGGGTGGGATACTGGAGAATCTGGTTCCCTGATGCATTTGGCTTACAAGTGATGAACAGATGCTGACTGCTTCACATGAAGAATAGGAACTAAAGCCATTCAACAGTCAAATTTTCAAACACTGGGACAAAAAATGATCTCATTGGAAAAAAAAGAGGAGGATCCCTTCTGAATACTGGCAGCAAGCTAGCAAGAAAAGAAATGAGCATGTATTCTCTATTGGTAACTTTGGTGATCTCAGTAAGGTAAACTTGGCCACAGACAACCACTTCCAATTTCTGAAATGGCAGTAGATTTGTCTAGCTAAAACAACATTTTTAAGAACCAGTACCTATAAGAAATCCTTACATTTGTGTAGATGCAACACTGGGTATTAAGAGCTACCAACCTCCTAGTCTGCCCTTTTCAAGTGGAGAAACACCCATCAAGTTCCATTACTCATCCTGTAGTTCTGCTCCACGTTTCATCAAGCAGCATCCTTCAGTTACAGTAATTCAGATGTAAGTGATGTCCCAAGCTTAAGTCTGAGTAGCTAGAGCTTCTCTCTGCATTAGCAGCCTGGGAATGCTGCACGATCTCCTTTTAGAACTGATGCCATTACTGATGCACAACATAACGGAATATCAAAACTGGCTAGCCTTAACACCAACACTTCCCTTCAGCACAAGCCTTGCCAACCTTCTGTGACTAAGGCACCAGGGCAGCATGCACAAAGCTGCTGTCTCTCAAAAAGCTTTGATCCAGACTTCACAGCACACCACCAGAAGTCACTGTCAACAAGAATTATACTCACCACGTAGGAAACCACCTTGAGCATAAAAGTGGTTTTTCATCATGGAAATGGTGTTTGTTGTGAGGCTTGCCTGTTTTGCTGTAGGAGTGCTGGCTCCTGCCACTTCTTCAAACACAGGAAGCTCAGCTGCAGGATCTGCAGAAGAGGGAACTGTGTATTCTCCCATAAAAAAAAAAAATTGCACCAGCACCTGTATGAATAGTACAGCTGAAGAAGTCAGAGGATGTCATTACCCAGGGATTAGTACTGCCAACTTCTAGTCTCCCCTTCTCTAGGTGTCCAGCTCTGGGAGTGCTGACAAAGGGGATTGTCTCTCAGGCTCTCCTCCTCTCTCAGGTACAGAGAGCACTGTGAGCAGTATGAAATCTGAATTTTACCTGTTATTACTAAATCCCAGATGCCTTCCTTCTGGCACTGCAGGACTATGTTCAATCCTACAGCACCAATAAATACTGGTTCCTTGTAGAACATTTATGTGGCTGGTAGGAATTTTTAGTGATGAAAAAGTGTTTATAAGAGGTTCTTACTGTGAGGGAATGAAGGAAAGAGGACAGTGGTTCTATACTAATCACCCTTGCATTAAATCTGTGAAGTAAACATCGAATTAACAGGGTGTTTGCCAGAGTAGCAGTTATGCCCTTATAGACAGCATGAGGCAAATCCCATTTCAAGTTTTCAGAACCTTATTCAGTGCTACTACAACAAATGGCCATCAGGCCTCTGGAAGAACTGTTTTCTCCCACTGGACCACAGCTTCCAGTAAATTTTTTAAATACTAGTTTTACAGGCACAAAAATACAGAGACAACAACTTTTAATCTTCTCCCGTTTGAGAAATTTCACACCTTTTTCAGAGTATGTAGAAACAACTGTTATTTTGCTTTAGTATTTCTGCTACTTTAGCTTTTTGCTGCGCCTGTTCATGGTGTTATCCACTGCTCCATCATCATTAATACTCACAAGCTGACATTTGTACAAATGCATTTTTATTGTTTTAACAGAACCAAAGAAAGGTTGAAAACATTAGACTATACAATACATTGTTTTATAAACAAAGTTTTATAGTGGTAAAACATTTCTAAGTGACATTCATGGTCTTTTTCAAATTTTTGCTGCATTTCAGGTCTGAAGACCAATACTTTCCAAAAAAGCAGTAATTGCATAAGGTGGACAAGTATCTTAGCTTCTACAAAACAGTTCAAGAACTTAGAGTAAACATTCTGGAAGAATATCAAAGGCAACCATGATGGGTAACTTTCCTGCAAACATTCTTCAATAAACAAATGTGTTCTTTGGCATAAACAATTATGTATTAAAGGCATTCGTAATATTGCATTAATATCAGTCAAGCAACTAAACAGTGATGCTAAAAGAAAAATCTCTGAGAAGCCTGGGGGGGGGGGGGGGGCAGGGAACAGAAGTGTGAGGAGCACTGAAAAGTAATACAGGAAGACTATTTAGAAAATCCCTTAAAAAATAACCCCTACCTATTCAGTGTTATTTACTATTAAATAGAAATTACTACATTACAATTACGTTACAGATCTGGTATAAACCAACCAAATGCAAGACATTCAGGTTAAGGCTCTGGCACCCCTTCCTTCCTCTCCCTGTTGCACGTCATTGCAAGAAGAGAATACTAAGGAAAGATCCTAAGTACCATGTATTTCATAATACTCAGCCAAGGAGTGAATTAAAGATGAACATGTTTTCTCTTGCTAAGGTCAGTTTGAGGCAGTTGTATTTTAATCAGTTTAACTTCCCTTTTTAGATAACAGTGCAATGAAGGGGGAGAGGGGGGAGAAGTCCAAGTAGGCAGGTAAAGGACAGCTGACTACATTGTGTATCTCTTCCTTTGAGCTGTTAAGACTGAGCAGTTTTTCAGCAAGGACACTTCTGTTAAAGGCGGTTTGATCATGCAACAATTTTCAGGAAATTGAGAGGGCATCATGAGGTCAGTGCTGATCTGGGTAGAAGTCTGCAAGCATTCCTTGCATATGTACGGAGCTTCATTCTCAAACAATAGTTCTCCTTTCTGTCAAATGCCAAGAGAGACTGTACAGCAACTCAACTGAGTGTGTGTATATATACACACATATATATAAAGGCATGTTCAATTATGGAAGTATAAAAGCATCCCAAATCTATTTTAGTAATAGAGGAAAGGGAATTTGTGGGTTTTTTTTACTTTTGCAGTTTTGTTTGGATTAGGTTTTTTTTAGTGTTTTGTTGTTGTCTGGCTTTTTCCTGTTGGGTTTTGTTGGGGTTTTTTTGTTTGCCTTTGTTTTGTTGCTTTTTCTTTTTTCCAGATACAGTAACACTTTGTCAAATTCATTATTACTAGAACTTGAACAAAGATTTTGAGCCTTCAAACTCCAAATGTCAAAAACAGTAAAAATATCCTATAGTATGTTTAGCATTAGGAATGACTTTGCTGGTAGCCACCAGACTAGTTAAAGGTGTTTCATGTCCCTGCAGCGCTTGGGTTTCAAAAAGCTCATGTGTTGTTAGAAACACGGCCAGTGAGGCAAAGAGTCTTTTTAAATTTAATATCTTTATCTTTTAATTTTCACCTTGAGTGGCTGGAATAGCATTAGATGGAAGGGAAAGGAAGAGAAGAGTAATTGCATGTGCTCATTTGGTTTTTAAACAGAGAGAGCCAGCATGTGGCATTTTCAGGTCCTGGACATGCCGCTAGCTTCAGAGAACCAGGACTTTTCAGCTCAGTTGAGCAAGATGGAAAGAGCTGCATGATTTAAGGTCTACAGCCATAAGGCTCAAGCTGTCAGTGTGCCACTAACATTCACTGCAAAGCATTTCAGTACAGTACAAGAGTTCTGGAATGCCTACCTACAGGGTGACAAGAGCTCCAGTTTTTGTTAAAGTATTGTTGCCAGGCAAAAGTCAAGAGCAAAAAACTAAAAATTTCAGACAAGGAATTTTAATCCTCAGTTTACAGCTGTTCTGCTGCTCCCCCTCCCTCCTTTTAATTAAAAAACCCCACACTTATTTCTGCGTGGTTTAAGAACAGCCAGCTAAAATCCTGTTGAAATGTTGAATGTTTCTCTATCAATGATTGTCCCTAAAAAACTGCCAAGTAACCAATAGTGTCCTACACTGTCAACACAAGCTTAAAGTGAAGTCCATGTTTTATATCATCACATGGAAACTACAGGAATATACAGTGCATAAATGAAATGTGCTTCTGGGAGTACAGAATTCAAGAAGAGAATCTTCAAAATAAAAAAGTGTTAAGAACTGTCTGATGTTGGAAACAATTTTGAGGTGTTTGGTATCAAATGCATTCCAAAGACATTTGAAAAGCCATCTCTCACAATTCATACCCTTAGAATGGGGCACTAACATAAGCTAATCTTAAGCTCATGTATACAGCACCTTTTGCTGTTCATATATCTCTTCTGTTTCCAAAAAAAGGCATTTTAAGTTACAGAAAGCAATAGCTATATGGAACGTGTTTACTGATACCATGGGGTCTTTCTGACCCAGCGAAGAGTGAATCCAGCATCTGTTCTTATCTTAATGGACGCTGCTTCAGCTTCTCTCACAGTTTCCTTCACAGACTGCATGAGATTCTGGGCATTATGAACCAACATCTCAGTTGCCTGTCAAGAAAAGGAAAAATTTCCAATGCGTTGGTAAATACCATGTTCAGCACAGTAGCATGGAAATCCATTGTGCACAAGGACTTAAAGCTTAGTGTCCCAAAGTAGAGTGATCTCTCTCAGAAGCCAAAACTGCATGATTTCAACAGAAAACATGCATTTGGAATCTAACAACTGCAAGTACTTCAAGGTGTTGTTGGAGAATAAATATTTTCACTACAATCCCCCAGAGGGCGCAGCTGCTCCTCCCATGTTAGACCTGCTCTGCCTGTAGGAGCAAGTTCTGTCCTTCTCTCCTCTTCACTGTTAAATCCAGAAGATTTGCAAATTGTTCAAACTTGAACCAGAGTAGCTTTTTGGCTTGGGAAGGAATGACGTTCCTCTATTAAACGGTAGCTTTTGAGCCAGAAAACAAGGTGCTCTGCTAAAGTGATCTTCACTAAAACAGCTCAGGTAACTTCTAAACACTGAGTTTCCAGAACACATCTGATATTACATGTTGTAATAAAACTGATCAACAATTCCACACTATCAATTTTTACATCTCTTACCTGTTCCGACTCTTCATCGCTGATATTAGTTCTGCCCAGCATGGTAGCTTTGACAGTGGAGAGAATTTTCAGTTGTGTACTGATAGTTGGGATTCTCTCACAGACCTAAGGAACGAGGATAAAAAAAGCAACAAAACCACACTCTTCACATGGTAAACTGAACCAATACATTATCTACTGTATTTTTCAGTTAAACTTTTCGATTTGGTTTTACTGTTAGATAAGGAATAAATACAGAGGGGATCTTATAACCTTTAAGACTTTCTGACAAATGTTGGTAGGATGCTTGTATCTTACTTCACTTGCTTTGGAAATCCTTGGGATAGAGAACAAACATTTTTCCTTTCCTCCAGATATTTCTCAACAGTCTGCTTTATTAGGAATGAGATGATGTGTATTTGGCTGAGACTAAAAAACCAAGGAGTTTTATATTTCTGCTACTATTCTTTGATACCAAGGAATGAGTAGATGAAATGCAAAGCAATGCAGGCTTAGGACAGACCAGTGTTCATAGCACAGTAATTTTTCAAGACCTCTTTGGACACTAGCATCTTCCACTCACTGGTAAACAAATCCTGACTTTACAGAATATATATGGCCATGGGATCTAAAAAACAGACAAAGAACTTGACAAAACTTCACAAGCCAAGGAAAGATACACATGACTTACTGCCACAAGTTCTGCACTCACTCACACTAAAAGAACAAGAGAGGGAAAAAAGTATTTAAGGCATTTACAAATTAACTCATTACCTGCAAGAGGTTTGTTCTAATGCGCTTGTCAGTGCACTGCTTTGCCACCTCTTTGGCTAATCGAGTGACTTCATCTGATGCCTTAGCAATATCCTTCGCACACTGAATAAGAGCACGCTTGTTTCCACTACCTCCCCTCACCAGGCGCGACATCTCTGCCATTAGCAGTGCCATTCGTTTAGCAGCAGCAATGATGTCATTACCCTGAAGAGAACAACGTGAGTTAGTGTTCATACCAGTACAGAAGCTTCACAGAAGTCATGACTGAATGGCAGTCTACATTTTGGCAGCAACCCTTTCAAGAAGTTAAGGATGGAAGAACCATTTGTGAACACAGAGGAGGTTTCTTCAAGGAACAGGGAAGATCTGTACTAATTTTATGTTTCTGACATTTTTCTTCTGAGCACTCTGGAAAAAAAAGTTTGTTTCAAAACTGGAAAAGAAAAGTGTTAGTTTGTCCATGGAATTCAAGTTACTGCTCTGGTGGCTAGGTTTTAAGATAAAGCATGTAATTAGAATTTAAGTTCCAGATTTCCCAAAAAAGGCTTTTTTTTCTTCAAAGTGTGCTAAATAGCTTGGTAAACCAAACGGCACTAATCACATGAAATAGTGTGGCCCTTACAGTCGAGCATAAAATTTTCAGTGGCATCTGAAACTGAATTTGTTAAAGCATCAGCTGTGCTACTATAATGCTAGAGGATAAATGGAAGAGAAGCTGTAACAGACAAAATTTTTGTCACAGGTAATGTGTGAAAGAGATGCTAGTTCTAAGTTATTCCTTGAAAAGAAACCTTCCTTTTTGACAAAATCTCCCCCTTTAAAGTAAAGCTTCCAGGAGAGAACAACATGATAGTTCAAGAGATAATTTAGTGATATTTCTTCCATTAAAATCCAGTTTTCTTGTACATGAAAAATACAGTCACATAAATACTTCTGAGAAATACTTGAGAAACATGAATTAAGTCTGACTAAGGCAAAACCATTTCTTATACACTGTTCCAGAGAGAAACCTAGTGCAAGAAAAAGCAGACCTAGATGATAAATTGTTAGTAGTCTGTTCATATATTTAGATTCACTTTCGTAGACAAAGTTGTTAGAGAGAAGTGAACTATTTGGTGCCATGAATCATTCCTGTTGTGTGGATGAAATATTAGCAGAGTGAGTTTAAGTATTAGCACACGTTCCTTGCTACAATTCCACAATTAATGGCCAGTGAAGTTCAGAGCAAAGAACACAGCAAGAACCCAACTTCGAAAACATATTCTCTATCCCTGTGCACATACTTCTGTGGCTCACCACTAGCAAATTCAAGAAGATATCCCAGGTATTTCTCACATACAGGTGACAAAAAGCTGAACTATGTGTTACTGTGACCTAATGGTTAAACAGTTCGCTAATATAACCAGTTAGGATGCAAATGGCATAACAGAAAGCTTTTCCGTGTTTTCACGTAGGAGGATCAAGAAATTAGGACCAGTGTCATTTACGAAGCCCTCTAACAAGTTATCCAAGCATCAGAATCTGCAAAGGACAAGAACATTTTTAAAGCCCTTTTTATTAAAATAGTTTAATATATCTAGGATAATATACACACACACACACACACATATATACACATACACATACCCCCCAGCTTTTGTTGGTTACAGGACACGAACCTTATCTTTTGCAGCATGCTATAAAAAGTGACCAGTCTTGCAAACATTTGTGCTTGGACAGAAGAGACAGGCTACTTGTGAATGTCTGAACCTCATGTTAGATTTCCACTGGTTTCATATAAACACAATCTCAATTCAGCAGCTAACAGCATTCAGTTGCAGCTTCTCCATAAAAAGAATTCTCTCAAGACCAGCATTTGCAATACAGCCAAGTGCAAGCCAGCAGACAGTCAGTCCTCTTCGAGAAACACTGCCATTCCAAGCCATTCCTTGTCGGTAGGTAATATAATTGATGGCATTAATGGAGGCAAAGCACAATAGACACGTTAAATGACTTCTTGAATGCTGTATACTCTGCTGTATCTGGAAGTCATTAGGAAACCATTAACCATGGCTTGCCAGGTAGCCCAAATGAATGAAAAAGAACAGGTGGGAGGGAAGACAACCCCTACTACAATTTGAAAGCTTTCATAACAAAAGAAGAACAGGCAGATGCAAAGGGAGAGGAAGTCTTTGAATATTAATAAGTGACCCCAATCAAGCTTCAATCCAGCACTGACAAACAGATCTAGCAAACTTGTGAAGCTACTTTCAGTCTTTAAAATGAAGTGCAGACACTTATTCATTCAGAATGGCGGGGCCCAGCAGGGATCAAGAGTGATGCAAATGTGTCAGCGTTCCAAATGGCTGGATGCACGCGGATCAGTCCCCGGGGAGACTCAGGAGTACCTTACTAGACCACTTGGTTGCTTCCCGATGTAGAGACTGAGCAGCAGCCAGAATGGGCTGGTTAACAGGCTGATTGGTTGGCATTAACAGCAGCTCAGGCTCGTAATCATCTTCAATGTCAGAGGGGAGAGTGAATTCAACATCTGCATCATCCTCCTCATCTACATCTACACCAGCCTCAGCCGCTTCATTAATCACAGTCACATCAGGCTTTGCAGGTGGCAGCAAGGGTGGAGAAATGGGACAGTTAGTACAAGAAGCAGAATTTGGTAGAAGAGCATGAACCGAGCTTGTTTTAGTGACCAAAACATCCTCTTGGTCTCTCAGGATCTTAAAAGGCAGCTCTAGGATCAGGTCAGAGGGAGGAGGGGAAGGAATAAAAGATTAGCAGAAAGAAACAAACATTTCACCTGTGAACCAAAGTTACCAAAAATAGTAAGAAGTTACAATTCAAAAATGCAGCAACATTTTTCATCTGAGCATACAAGCTTGTACAGATAGAGGCTGACTTACAGAACAACATTTTTCTGGCAAGACAATAGTGAAATGAATGGATATTCTGTTTCAATCAAAGCCATTTCAACTGCGTAGAAGCAGGCACAGCAGCTGATGACTGTGGTAATTGTGCAGATGGAAAGCTTTGTATGGAAGCCTTTTCACATACATGTGATAAGAAGAGATAGCAGCAGGATCACAGAAAAAAAAAACCCACTGACACTGCTTGCTGTAGAGTGAGAAAAAAGGTAGGATGGGAGACACTGTAGGAGTGAGTATTGAAGTACTGCAGATAACATGAAAAATAACAAATCCAAGTTATAAAAAGAGGATATGATATTCAATTTTATGAACTCTGTATATTACAGTTCTTAAAAGACTGAAACAGAATTAGTAGAATGTCATGAAGCATATTATGCTGTTCTGCCACAATATGTAGTATCCATTACCTTCAAAAAAAAAACGAAGATTCAAACAAATATACTGTGTTAGGCTAGAACACAAGGAAGAGGTAAATAGTATAACAATACAGGCATTTATAATAGAGCAGCATTTCAACACAAAGATATCCTACAAGTTTACTATTTCTTTGCCTAAAGCCAAGTGTGATAAAAATCAAACTACCCTTACCAAAACCAATTCCTTTTCAACTGTGTTTTGCTTAAGATGTGGCCTTTTATTAAACGAAACAAAATAAAACAAAAAATCTATATCAACAAAACCACACAGGAGTTTTGGAAGGAAGTTATAACATTTATATACTGCCAAATCAATTCATCTTCAAAAACAACTTCTATTTAAGTCTTTATCTCATGAAAAATTTCCAAATATCCCTCATTCTCAGATTTATCCAAATGAGAGGGAAAGGCAAGGAAAGCCAAAGCAACAGACAGTGCTTGATTTGTGCTCCATGAGAGAAATAAGAGCACACAAGGCCAGAATCCTCTCAGTGGAGAGTTTTTGTAAAGGAGAAAACAAAACCATTTTCAATCCTACAAGAACGAAGAAGGTTATCAAAATTTTTTAAAGACTAAGTACTTGCTCACCACCCTATAAGCATAACACATGGTAAAGTACCAGTAGACTAACATAACTGGGGAAAAAAAGCAGAAGACAGTTGACACTGTTGTGATTTGGTATGAGCAAGACCTTATATGCTTCTTTCCAGGCCTAACCCACATTCCTCAGTAGCACCATCCTTCAATCCCTCTTCCACCCAACAAGTGACTTCAGAGACTAGAAAAATGTTTTTAAAACCTCTCCTCCCTAAACATACTGTCAGAATAACCGTACTCTTATTGATAAGACAGGACTGCTAAAAAAGAAAGAGAAGGACAAGTGCTGGCTAACTTACTGGTTTCTTGGCCTCAAATTAAAGAAACAGCAATGAAAATAGCATTTTATAACCTAATAACACCAAGCTTAGAGCTCTTTCATAATCAGCAAGAAGTTGTAAGGTCTGCTGCTCGGCTTTGTCAAATATTTTAATAGTTGCACTATTTAATTTAGACCATGTAATACATATAGGTAATTTAGTAGGTATATAGTAAAAGCATTTTATTACCCATTTTTGGATTCAAATATCAAAACCCTTTTAGGAAGATGAAACTAAGCCTTTTGGCCTCAAAACTACCTTCTGAGATGACTAATACATTTTAGTTCTACTCCTTTAGTAATCTTACTATTTATTTGGTATATCAGTAAGTATGAGGAAAATTGAGTCTCTTTCGTAAAATGAAAAGCTCTAACAGATTTGCAGAACTTTTGTATTTTATCTGTACTTCCAAAACAGATGTTCCTTAAGCACAAAGCACTAAAGTTGATTCTGTAAGCTATTCATCTTCTCATTCACCATCTAATTCGGTACAGAAAGTTAAAAGCCAAATTTTGACCTTGAATTTTTACCTGCAGAAGCCTAAATCTCAGAAATTCTTACTCACTTGCTGCCAGAAGAAAAATTTAGCTCTTTGGAGGAAAAAAGCGGAAAAGGCAAAAAGTTATATTAGCATTTATAAGACTGACAAGTTCACACAGATTTGTCATAGCACTGACATAGTACGGAAATGAACAGTTTTGGCCTTGACAGCGAGTGCTATTTACTGCGAAAAAGGATGAGATCAGACCATCTATGTATGGTCACTTTTCCAAACAAATGCACCAGATGAACTGCAATGTAAATTGTAGCTTCTTCCAGAGTAAGACAAACTAGCTCATGATTCCTGCAGCTGGCATCTGCAATGTCCATACAGACTTTTCAAAGTCACTTAAATATAGCAATCAACTTGTCAGCCTAGAAAGGTGTAAGTATGAGTGGTTCTCCAGGCAACACTAGCACCTAGGATCACAAATAGCTTGTATTTTTGTTCACAGAGGTATGTTAATAAAGCATTCTACTAATTCCAAGTATTAGAACAGTTGACCCTAGTTCACTCCAAACTTGAAAAGGTTTTTAATTTCTCCTAAGGTGGTGTTTTTACTATTTGGTCTATAAAAAGACTTTCACTGTTATTGAGACAACTGACTTTGGACCGAACACTGATCCTCAAAAAGAAAAATATTCCTTTTAGCACAAGACAACTTCTTACCTTGCTAGACCATTTCCGTGCTTCATCATGCAACTGCCTAGCAGCCATCATCATGGGCTGATTAATAGCTTCTCCAGCTTTCTGCTCTGGGAACTCCTCATCCTTTTCTTCAGGTGGTGGTGGTCTGGGTGGGGGAACCTCACCTTCTGGAAGTGGTGGTTTTGGAGGAGCAAGCTCATCAGTCAGCTACAAAAGGCAAAAATCTTATTCAGTGCAACAAAACAGTACACAGATTGAGTTAAGGATAGTGTCACAGCAAGACACAGTTGCATGACCACATAACCTCCTGCCTTACTCCAGTTTTTCAAGTGCACCCTGTTAAAAGAAATACTGTGTTTTAATCTCTTCTTTTGAAAGCCAGATTGGTATTTTTTAGATTTATGGCTACTTGTATGCATGCCTGGCCAGACAATGCATTTTATTTCTAAGGAATAATAAAAAAATACTCAAGTAATTTCAGTACACAATCCACACATCAGTAACAATTGTGTATTGCATTACAAACTACGCTGCACTTACGTGAAGCTGTTCAAGGTCAGGAGGAGGAGGGGGAAAATCTGGTTCCTGAGGCTGGAAGGCTTCTCTGACTTTGGCCACAGCTCCCAGAATTCTGTATCCAGAATCCAAGAAGCTCTTCTGCAAACCTGAACAAAAATCCCATTACCAGTTTAACAGCATTTTGTAGTATTTAGAACTGCAACACTAGCCCCCCAAAATTACTTCCATAACGTATGGTGCTGAGAACACTTCTATCTGAAAAAAGATGTTTAAAAACCAGAATTTTTTACAGTGGATTTACATGTTTGAAATGTTAGTGTCATATGCAGCATGCATAAAACAATTCCTAAAACAGCTTTTAGAATAAAGGAAGTTATGTAATATTTTCTTATATTAAGTAGTACTACTACTGATAACTAGTAACAAATACTTCTAATAAAGATTATGAAATCACAAACTAGAGATAATGCTGAATCCTTTTCCCTTGAATATGCCAAAGGTCTTTCATTACATTTTAGAAGAGCAGGATTCAGTAGTGGTGTGACCTTGATTTCACCCTTCTGGGATTTAAGTATACACTATATTTGCATAAAAGGGGATACACAGCTGTACAAGTCTAAATGAGCACAATTACGCATCATCTTCAGTCAATAAAAAGAACACATTTGAAATCAGCTGCTCAAATCCTTACCAGGATCAGAAATGTTCCCTGCCACAGCTTTAGCGTCCATTACCATCGGCGATATAGTTTTGCTTAGCTCATCAGAGGCTGCTTTAACAGCCTCCCGGAATTTAGGGTCTTCTGAATTTTCAACCTCCCGTTTAGCCACCAGTAGGATGCGGTTTGCTCGCCTAGCAATGCTGGTGGCACCAGCTACCAGCATCTGAGGTTGAATGTTGGCCATGGCAACTTTACATTTATCAAGATCTTTCTTAATAGCTTCTTCTGATGCATCCAACAGAGATTTAGTATCAATGGCTTCATCCACCAACCCTAGAATAAACGTTAAACACATGAATACTCTAGTTTCATCTGTGGAAAGGGCTATTTTGTATTCCAGAGACTACTCACAGCCAGAAAAGTAAGTACTTCCAAACTAGAGGGTGGGGAGGGGCAGAAGGGGGCAGGGATATCAAACCAAACATACTACTGCAGTTTTACTTCTGATTGTGTGGTACCCTTTACTACAGTAACTGTGGTCAAGCTTGCTCCCACTAATGACATCCCAAGCTCTTACTCATCTACTGTGGGATGTTGCTTGAGTCAAAAACTGGCTCTCACAATGTATGTAGCAGAAATTCCTGCCTCCCACCAAATTTCTTTAAGCATATTCAGTACATTCTGTACCTCTCCCATTCACTCAAAAGGAAATATCCTCTGGCTGTGCTTTTACTTAGGGGTGATATATAGTGACAGAGCAGTAAGATTTAAAATACCCACAACATAATTATGGGGATGAAGAATGAGGTCGTTGTTGGAAGCAGGTTGCACAAAACCAATTGAAAATGGCAAATCTCATCACTGCTGATACACATCTGGTGACTAAAGCAGACGTGGAGGCTGGATGGAGATCTGGTGGTCTGTGTCCCGGCACGGACTCAAGGAGGAATGTGAAGTAGAGCAGGTATGGCTCCATTCTTCCATTCTCCCACTTATTGCAGTGCTTTGCAGAAGATGCTGAGTAAGTCATCAATGTTTTGTGCAACTGAAAGGCCAACTAATAGCGGCTTGACTACAGTCCCATCCCCATCCTTTGCACAATAGTATATAAGAAAAAGTATAAATGTTAGGTCTATTTTGGACCTGAGGTGTGGATGAGAGAATTCGGCAACAATTCATAGGGCCATATGGACAGGTTTTTCCTCCTCACCTACCCAAGAAGGGATGCCCTTTGGTAAGAATCGAACCTCAGCTACGCTGAGTGTTTTGCTTTTCCCTGGGAGTATTGTAATTGCAATTGTATCTGTTAAGCTATATAGCTATTCCGCATCTTAGTGAATTTATCACCAGCAATCCAATCTGTATGTTGCAAGCTAAATAAACCATGCTATTAGTGCATCCAACTGCTTCCCTTGAATGCAAGTGGACCTACAGCAGACAGGCTCTTTGTGAATCTGGGCCAGACCTACAGCCACATTTAATTGGCATACCTATTAAGAGATAAGTCCAGCTGGCCCTAGCCCCTCTGATCTCTGAGGATCAGCTAGAACACAAGGGGATTCATCTCTTACCAAATATATCTATCCCTGCACGCAACAGTAGTATACAGTCAGGAGATTAACAGACCAGTGCAAAAGATCTGCACTTTGAAAGGACTGAAACATTTAACTGTCTCAGCAAATTTCAATAGATCAGTAATTTTGTTTTATTCACTGCTTTCATCAAGCTGTTACATCATTTTGAACATGTTTTCCTACCCCCACCTAATTATTTGTCCTTATTCAACATGCCAAGACTATGCAGAAAAACCTTAAGTTGCTACAGTGATATGCTGCTAGAATAGCAATCACAATAACAAGTCATGGCATTTGGTTTTTCCCATGAAGGAACTACAGCCAGATTTGCTCCCCTGCAACTCAAAACTATCATAGAATATTAGAATGCTTTTGGTTGGAGGAGACCTTCAAAGGTCATCTAGTCCAAGCCCCAGTATGAAGTAAGCTACTTGGTTTATTCTGTGATGTGTATGTATTCCTGGAGTCAGAGAGCACATTCTCACTTACCA
This sequence comes from Eurystomus gularis, assembly GCA_013400335.1. Classification (NCBI taxonomy): domain Eukaryota; kingdom Metazoa; phylum Chordata; class Aves; order Coraciiformes; family Coraciidae; genus Eurystomus; species Eurystomus gularis. The sequence continues at coordinate 17,387 of VZZY01022046.1, read as the reverse complement.
ATTTATTTCAATCAGTCATTACACTCATGCATGTTTCAATCCAATTAGAATGGGGGGAGGAAAAAAAAATCTGTACCAGCTAGCTGGCCACAAGCATAGTCTTCAAAAAAAATTCCTACTTTACCTGTCATTTTTTCTACGTTATCAATCCATTGGTTTTTCATAGTCTCAAAATGTTCATAAGCAGCTTGATTTCCAGGATTTCTCAGGAGGATACGAGCAGCTGATACTACCTGCCAATGGAAAACATTTTTAACAACGGAAGTATCAGTATATAATGACATCACACATTTTTGAAAATGCATTTGTTTTTTCAGGACTGGATGTGTAGCTCCTCATTTGGAAAAATACCTAATTCTAGTTCAACATCTAGCTGCTTCAAGATCCACAATGCTTTTGGAATTTGACACAAATACCTTCTTCCCCCTGGAACTTCAATTATATGCTAATATATCTTTAGAACACTTCTTGAAAGCACTGAACTACAAAACTTATTACACAACCAAAATTTTAGATGGAAGTTTCATTTGGAAAAAAAAAATCATTAAAGAGCATTTTTTCCACTTACATATCTTACTAAGCCTCAAAGTCATTTTGTTTCATGGGTAAGTCACTAGCACTTCTGTCCACAAGTGGAAGAGTAAGATTTGTTCTACTTGGTTTCATATACACAAATACCTGTGATCCCCTTTTAAAAGTGTCAGCATCATGCTCCTTGCTGGTATTAACATCTTTCTCTGAGAACAGAAGCTTAAAGAAAATTCCATAGAAGTTGTCCCCAGCCCTTTTAAATAGCCCTTTTGAGAGTAAAGGAAGCAAACCTGTGGGGTAAGTTCCCTTGCTGATTTCACTGTTGCCTGAATGCCCTCCACAGTAGTTTTGTTTGCAGTTCCAACTGCAGCAGCTTTCTCTGCTGTAGCTCCCAGTCTAGCAGCATGGTTTTCAAAGTTTGCTGCTCTTTCATCGAACACCTAGTTGTCAAAGGAGAAAAAACCTTTTAAAAGTGTAACTTGCCTAAAAGAATATACAGTTTCTTCAAAGTGTCAAATACCAGAGACACCTTCACAGGATCCAAACTTAATTCATCTCCTAAGAGTATGCAAGAGGACACAAAAGTTTTGAAGCTTTTTTTTTTAACCTTTATCTCACTGGACTTTCTTCTTTATTAACCTATTTGGGCAACAAAGGATACTACCACACTTTATAGCTTTGAGCTATGTAATTCCTGATGACTAGTGCCGTAACAAATACTGTGTTAAAACTATTTTAGTTCACAGAGATTAATCTTCAAATGCATAATCCAATAATAACTGTATTTGGAAGATTAATGTGGGCTTTTACCCTAAAGATGGAAGATTTGCATTGGAAAAAAATTCTCTCCTTCCACAGTCCTTAGTTATTCAAGGCATGAAATAGTTTGGCAAAAAGCTATCCTGTCATAAAACTAAATTCCCTAAGACCTTGGGAATCATTTTCATCATGTTCAAATCAGTAGCCAGAGCTGCCAGACACAAGAGTTTTAGATACTTCATGTGCAGCCACTAGCTTTGAGGTACAAGAAACATTATATTAGAATTATCATTATATATTATAGACACAGGAAACAATATCCAGCAAAAGAACGGTTGAGATATGTTGATCAATCTTGGCATGAATTTGACTATTTTAATCAGCTTATATAATATTGAGATACACAGTCCACTAACTAGTGTGTCAGTGAGCTTTGAGAGAGAATTTTTAGCATACAACACGGTATGAGCATCACAGGCAGAAATCTTTGTGTTTTATTTAAGTCAGGGACAATATAGTTTCCAGGGATATACAGAACAATTCATAATCTCCAAGAGTCCAGACAGATTTGCATGGTAATCATTATGCTGTCAAGACTGATATGTATCACAAGCTTGAGAACGAAAAAAAAAAAATCATTTTTCAAAATACTAATTCAGGTAAAATTAAACAATAACTGAAGCTTCACATAGGAAAAAGACAACCAGCGTATACTTGCCTCATCTCTGTTGGGAGCATCAGAGGGAGCAGTGGCAGCTACTGCTAACAATTTAATAGGAGTTGTGGTGTCACTGAAAACATCAGAAACCTCCTGAGTCATTGCCTCTTGCATCCGTGTTTTAAGATCCTGAAAAAAAGAAAAATTGACATATGGTACAGGAACATTACATTTGTAGGGATTCAAAACCCATAAAACCTCTTCTTGAAAAAAAAAAAGAAAGGCCCATTACAATGACAGCCATTAAGATAAAATGATCCTAAAAATCATCATCAATTAATCACTTTTTACATAATTTGCATACCATTCCTTGAAGCAGCATCAGAAGCTATGAACAGCATGGTTTGAGGCCTTGCCCCTCAAATTTGCAATGCTAGCATATTGTTTTCTTTTAAAATGAGACTCTGATTTTATTTTTAAATTGTTCATTTGGAATTCATCCCTACAGCATGATATCAAGGCCTTTCTACAAAGTTTGCTTTAAACATGTCGGCTAAACTAATAGGGTTTCTGCTGTACATGTGTTTTTATTGATGCCTCACACACAAGCACGTTACCAGAGCACTGCAAATACCTGAGCATATAATGTATTTCACTGCATAAGAGCAGATCTTTACCTTCAGCGAGTCCTGAAGCTGAGCAGCAATTGCCCTGGCCTGAGGAGATTCTCCCTCCCCTCTTGCTGCAAGGTCAGCTAGCTGAGCAGCCAGTTGGTCTACACGGTCACATTTGGCAAGCAGGTCTTGACGGTAAGGTCCCATCATGACATTGGCTAAACGACGACCTTCTGCAACCAGACCCCGAATTGCTGCCTGGCCTACAGTGGAAGAAGTCATGTTGCATTAATATACAGTAGAACAAATACTGAAAGCATGAATCAGATGCACCACAAAGTAAGTGACACTTCAGAATTCTTGGGTTTTTAAGAACACCTTCCTAGGTAGCAGAAAGGATCTTCTGCAGTTTATCATTGAGTAATTGCAGTTCAAACCCATAGAGAAATTCAACTCTCAGTTTCTTTTTATTACAGCAAATCCAGCTAGACATGCATCCTTTTTAACTAGGGTGGTCTAACAGAAGTTAATCATTATACAGTGGTCAGGCATTCCTACTTAACTCATCTGTTGACTCCAATGGAAAGCACTTGCAAATTCCAAGTACTGCAATTCATCTCCACATCATTACAAGTCATTAGAAGATGAGCAGGAAGAGGGGGGGGAGCAAGTAGACAACAAAAAAAAGCAGAACACTCTCCCAGGATTCCAGAAATCATGGGTAGGAAGTGTCAAGTGTCCCAGATAGGAGGGGGAAAAAAAGCACGTTACAAAGCCTCCACAGTGCATTGAAAGTTTTGCTGTAAAAAATTTGGGTTTATCATGGGTGATTTGCTTCAAGCACTTACAGAGCTTCCTGTTCTTTCACAATAATACATTCCTCCATTCCTTCGATAATACAATAGTATTCATACAATAGTCATCATATATTAAGTCCTTTAAAGACCTACTGAAGAATCATTTAAGTCAATGCTAACACAGAAATAATTCAAGTTCATGATCAAACTCAAAATTACTTAGAAGGAATTTGTCACAGGACCTGACTATTCAAGAATCACTCAGCACTGACACTATCATTTTAGAAAGCTTAATTATGTACTTTGGTGCTATTGGAGTGTCCCAAGATGTTTGTGTGTTGTACTTGCTCGGCTGCACTTGACTTACGCAAAACACTTCATACATCAGTTTGGTATTTCAGTACATCTTGCCGAGTGTTTATCTGCCACTTACAATAACTTTAGCCATCACTTAGCTAGGATAATTCATAATATAACTACATGTAAATACTTGCAGCAGCTAACACTACTGAAGTGGCTCACATGTTAAAATAAAATACATGTTCTGGCTTGTTACTTCAAAATTCATGGTACATTCAAAATTCAGTTTGTGTTGAAGCACTTCTTTGGGATAACTGCAAACCCAGAGTTACTTGTGACAGTCATTACTACTACAGAGAACAATTAAGTATTTTCATATTATCATAGCACTGAAAATATCAGGCCAAATTTTACCAGAGTGCTGTCCAGACTGAAGAGAACACATACCTGATTTATATTCTTACTATAGCTTTCCTATAAGCACCCTGCCAAGTGTCAATGTAGGTAAAAGACATTTAAATGAAAGAAATAATACAATGACATCATGTTACAAGTATAATTTTTTTATCGATCACAAAATATTAAAGTTATGCAAGATGTGGCATGTCCCATCTCTACACACATTGTTACACGTATTACTCCAGCAATTGATTAAGTCTACAGTATATACCCACTGATGAGAAGCTTCCGCTCCCTCAGCAACCTTTCAGTATGTATGCAAGCCTCATGATTAACTAGGCATTTACAGACTCCAAGGGGGATTACAGTTACCTTTGTTTCTTTCAAATAAAAAATAATTAAAATTACATTTAGGTTCCGTGGTCCTTTTAAGGCAATCACCTCACAGGTTACTATGTGCATGTTACTACAATCAAGAGAAATAAAAATTGGGAAGGTTTTCAGCCACTGCCAAAACATCTCGTGAGACCTATCTACTGCCTTCTTGGTCACCTCTTTCTGCATGCAATTTGCTTGTCAAAGCATCAAAACATGAAACTCCACTATTCTACTTAAAACATTCCATATAAACTTGCATTTCACAAGTGTCCAAGCTACCAACATCACTAGATCTTTAATGCAAGGATCTGTCATTGGTTATTCATACAACAGAATTTATCTTGACAGATAGGGAAAAGTATAAGAAAGAGGTATTAAAGGCTTGCAGTAATACTACTTCTTATAAGGCATGTTCCCACTCATCATTATCAGTTGCACTTGCTCAGATTTAACTGCTATGGAAAAAACCAACTTAATCCAGTTTTCAAGCTTCATCCACCTACTTGTAATAGCATCAGAAGCAACTAAACAGGAATCTGATAAATGGTTTACAATAAGTTGTCAGCAGAGCAACTCCTAAACCATAACTATATGCTCACTTATAACATGCTCGGAGCCTCAGATCACCCTTCTCTTTGATTAAATAGTTTTCTCAGATAACTCAGAAACCATACAAGAAGTGATATTTTTAGGTCACATATATGAATTTTTTTTCCTCTCTGAAGGACATAATTACTTCATTTGCTGGAGTATGTATAAAATCAATTTTGTGATACTATATTTTACATGATAACAAGAGCAAGAAGCAGTCTGAAGTTTGTCTGTTCTCCAGCACATGTTCTCCTATTCTTCAAAGTTGTTCTTTGCAGAATACAAAGAGAATCATCAGCCAGCTTGATACAATAGCATTACAGCCAGGACTTGGCTATAAACCTCCAGCTGCAAACTGAAGGTCTCAACATCAGTGAGGAGACTCCATGCATCTTCAGCATCTCAGGAGTAGTAGTTTCAGTGATAAAAATTACTGACTAGTTTCACCATAAAACTGTGGGGGAAAAAAACAGACGGAAACACTTACCTACTCCCCGATCAGCAACTGTAGGATTGTCTATCCACCTCTGAGCTTGCTCAATCTTGCCCTCCAAATGGACAGCTGCTTTGACTGGCCTAGTATTTGCTACAGCCCTGTTTGTTTTGGACTGTAAATTCTGAAGTGATGTAGCTATTTGCTTAGCCAATGCACGGGCCTCAGGAGAATCACCTTTCCCACTAAGAATGAAAAAAAAATTACAGTCATGTAAGGATCATTTACAGCTAGCCCCAAATTTAGCAAGAAGGCACAATGAAAATTGCTTAGTCTTTTTTAATAAGGTTAAATTTGACATTTGAGTCTCAGAGCAACTAACTCAGATCTGTCATCTATAAATGCCCACCTCACACTTCACAGCTATTATATCTGGATATTACATATGTTCAACACAACACTTGAGGTAGGAGAAGGCATGGTACTGTCATTGATAATACCCATGTATTACTTCAATTTCCCATACTCATGGCTGTCTTATGAGCAACTGCAATAATGACACACAGATGATAAGCAGTGAACTACATAGCAAGAGACCCAAGACTATATGTAAACTTAATATGCTGCCTCTTTTTAAGACCTGCAGCAGCTAAATCTCAAGAAAAACTTGATTAAAAACATCTCACTAGTGAAGAAAAAAAATTATCTCCATACTGCAACTGTCCATAGATGAAGATCAGTTTATACAATAACTGTTACTCCAATTCCATTCCCAAGCATACTCTCCACAAAACTGATATAGAAATATGATTTCTGAAAGTCATATATTTTATACGGTTTGCCGTTTTAGCTTAGAACACCGATACTGATTCAAGAGGTAGATATTCCACCTTACCATTTAGTAAACTGGTTAGCAAAATCAGTGAAGACATTTGTCTGTATAAACAAAATTTCACATTATCTTGTTCCTTTGAAGTGCTTAGAGTGTGAAGGAGCTCACTTTCTACTTCAGTTTGCCTGTCAACTATTCCAGCAGAAATAAAATATTTCCTAGGTAACACAATTCTAGTTACCTTTTTTTTTGAGGAAGATAGAAGTTGGGCTTTGAGATAGAAATCATTAGGTTGAAGCATTAAAAAGGATACCATATCCATTCGTGACTGAATGGGTAGATGCAGGGAGACCAGTGGTGTAATCTATCTTGACCTTAACAAGGTGTTTGACACAGTTTCCCCATAACATCCTCGTGAGCAAGCTCAGGAAGTGTGAGGTAGAAGAACAGACAGTGAGATGGATTAAGAACCGGCCACACGATAGAGCCCAAAGGGTGGTAATCAATGGTGCCAAGTCTGGCTGGAGACCTGTAACTAGTGGAGTCCACCAAGGATCAGTGCTGGGTCCAGTCCTGTTCAACATATTCATCAACAACCTCGATGAAGGGACAGAGTGTCTTCTCAGCAAGTTTGCTGATGACACAAAACTGGGAGGTTTGGCTGATACACCTGAAGGCTGTGCAGCCATTCAGCTGGACTTAGACTGGAGAGCTGGACAAAGAAGAACCTAATGAGGTTCAACAAGAATAAGTGCCAAGTCCTGCACCTGGGAATGAGCAACAAAATGCACCAGTACAGGTTAGGAGGCAATCTGCTAGAGAGCAGCTCCGTGGAGAAGGACCTTGGAGTCCTGGTGGACAATAAGTTATCCATGGGACAACAATGTGCCCTTGTGGCCAAGAAAGCCAATGGTATCCTGGGGTGCATTGAGAAGAGTGTGTCCAGCAGATCAAGGGAGGTTCTCCTTCCCCTCTACTCTGCCCTAGTGAGACCTCACCTGGAGTACTGCATTCAGTTCTGGGCTCCCCAGTTCAAGAGGGACAGAGATCTACTTGAGAGAGTCCAACGGAGGGCTATGAGGATGATTAAGGGACTGGAACACCTGCCTTATGAGGAAAGGTTGAGAGACCTGGGGCTTTTTAGTCTGGAGAAGAGAAGACTGAGAGGGGATCTAATTAATGTGCAGAAATATATGAGGGCTGGGTGTCATGAAGAAAAGGGCAACCTCTTTTCACTTGTGCCCTGCAATCGGACAAGGGACAACGGATGCAAGCTAGAGCACAGGAGGTTCCACCTCAACATGAGGAGGAACTTCTTTACTGTGTGGGTTACAGTGCACTGGAACGGGCTCCCCAGAGAGGTTGTGGAGTCTCCTTCTCTGGAGACTTTCAAGACCCATCTGGATGTGTTACTGGGTAACCTGCCCTAGATTCTATGGTCCTGCTCTGGCAGGGGAGTTGGACTCAATCTCCAAAGGTCTCTTCCAACCCCTAACATTCTAAGATTCTATGATATTTTTGAAGTTATGGTTTTTTAAAGGATGTTAAGAAGTTGAATTTGTTTCCTCCCTAGGAACTGAACAATTGTTCATATTCAATTTTTACTAAATGCAAGATAGAAACTCAGAAGTATAAGATGTCCATTCTCAGTTCTTAGATGAAAATATATCCCCCATTAATTATCAATATTCTGATTTTCCTCAGCACTTTGAGCTGCAAACTAAAGTTATTCAAATTAATGGTGATAAAACTAATACGTACTGTCGTCGCAGATCTGACAGCTTAGCTGTCAGAGCAGAGATTTCCCCCAAGGACCGAAGAATATCATCTCTTTCTTTAGGCTCCTCACATAATTCTGCAACTTTCCTTGCTTCAGCCATAATTCCTCGAATATGTTCCTCTCCTTCACTGCCCCCATTAGGATCTGCAAGCCAATTCTTAAGAGAGAGAAGTTGTGTACAAGTGAAGGTAAACAGTAATATTATTTCTATAGATACTTTTAAAATGAGAAGTAACACCAATATAGCTTTCAAAAATATTTAACAGAAGACTTTTCAAAAGCAATTTCTGTTCATAACAAATGATGAAGTTGTTTTATTGTCTGGCAGATTTTCTGTTTTGAAGATGTCAAACTAGATGAAATCTACACAGATATTACATTCTCTCTCCCCAACATTTGCCAACAGCATTTTCAGAAGTAAAATCTAGCTAGTGGCTATAGAGACTCAATCTGGTTTCCAGAAAAAAAAAAAAGAAAACAGATGCTCTTGTGCAGTGTGGCACTCTTTACAGGGCTCCTCCTAAAAAGTCTCACTATCATTTCATTCAATATTTTTAATATTAAAGTATAAATATAACTATATACACATACACCCACTTAGATAAGATATAGAGATGGTTCATTATTTGATGACCATCTTCATCACTGGGTAATAGGCTGACCACTGAGGGAGATGAAGAGTTACAGAAGTAAAGTATGAGCTAAAAGAAAAAGTAGTTCCATTAACTTTTTTTGCTTTTGTCATGAATGTAAAGTACTAAATCTTGAACTCCACTACCAAAAGGAGAGCCCAGGGAAAGAACTCCAGTTTTACCCACAAGTAAACCTGTGTAGTCAAACTCCTATACTCTTTTCTTTAATAATATCAGTTTATGTCCAAAATTAAGGGTGTTTCCTCATTTCAACTTCATAACCTTGAAATTTTTAGCAGTGCTAAATAAAGGATGAAAACAGTGTTATAAGCTGTAGCAAAACACAGAGCACCCTGTCAATTACTGAATTTAAGAGAATTTTTTGCAAAATCAAGTATCCCCTATACGTTCTTCCTAATAAGTAACTGTTGTGTTTGCGAACAGCTACAACAATTCCAGTGTAACAGCTCTAATAGCAGTAATATAATCATATCTTCTGAAGTATTTATTATATCATTAGTGGTACCTGAGCAGCATCAATCTTCTTAGCAATTGCCTGCTTTGAGTTTGTCATGGCCTCCAATTTGCGGGCTGCATTCTCCACTTTTGCAGTGAGCAAATCCAGACCTTGTGACACCTGTTGTGCTTTCTGCATAGCCATGGGTGTAGCCCCCTGTCCTCTGCCCAAGACAAAAAAACCATCACAGATTCAGCTCAGGATTAAATAAAGTTCTTTCCTAATGAAAAGTCAACAAAAACTGTTTATGAGCACTCCCAGCAATTATTGCAAGAGACACAGTATTTAATCAGATTTTTTTTTTTCCCTGGGAAAACCAAAGTAACCAACTGAGGAGGAACATGACTGCAACAAGAGTTTAAAAAAGAGTATATATCCCTTTTAGAACTGACATTTAGCATCCTCAGAGAAATGAACATTTTTAAGTGTCAAAATAAGGCTATTTTAGGATACAGTTCCATTGAAATGCCCAGAGAAATGCCTGTTATCTCCTCATTTATAGATCGCTGCACGTCAGTCAGAACCTGCAGGAGTTATGTCTCGCCACATCTAAGTGAGGCCAGAAAGTCTTTAAGTGAAAACGATGCCTCGGTTGCCTCAATCCTATTGACAAAGTAGATTAAAGGTTACAAGTGATTGGTAAGACTTTAAAATGGTGAAAAGAATGCTAGCAATACAAGTTGACAGGACCATGGAAAACAATTTGCAGCACTACCACTTTTTGTTCAAATACACAGGAGTTAAAAGCTGGATATGCCTGGGAACATTAGTTTTGCAAAAGAAATCTCATACTCCATTCCAGAACAACCTGACTACTGGAAAGCTTTTTGAGCATATTAACTTTATTAACTACCAACAGAAAAGACCAGATTAAGTCGAAGGATGACAAGCATGCTACTGAGATGCTAAGGTGTACTTACAGAGACACCTGCAAACATTTAAGAAGACAATGTATTAAAGGTGTATTTACAGAGTCAAGGTATGTTTCTTCATACCTTATTTCTCACAGGCTAAGGAAGACATTCACCACAAATAATTTTTTTTAGTAAATCTTAGCCCTGCCTCTTCCTCCACCTCCAAATTTTCACACACTACAAAGCTGACACCAGCCATTGCTTTATATGAAAAGCAAGAATTCAGCCTAATTTATCAACCTCTGTGCAAAAACTGCTACAAAGAAGCTCTTACTTTTCCTCAGGTCAATCAGCTGGAAATCCAAGTGAAGATAAACTAAAATCAGCTACTCATCCACTCTCACTACTATAGCTAATCTATATATCATTTCAATGACAATATAACCACTATTTCTGAATTTTGACCTTTTTAGCCTTTATATAGCATACTAGGAACTCTTCACGGAAATAAGTTACAGAACTATTCCAAGCTTGTGTACATATCATTGCAACACTTCAGAGCCTGGCAGTCTATGGATTTAAAGTGAGTTTGTTCTTAAGGTAACTCAAAACACAGTTCTTGAAGTAATTTTTATCTGCTCACTTCCTGCACCTCACTAGGGTCTTAAGTCAGAAGAGGCACTAGGCATAGGCACTACTTTACCCAAAAAAAACCCAAACCCAGAAAGAAAAAGCTTTTTAAATCAACTCCTAACTTTTGTTGCTTCTTCTGACAATTTGAAAGACACAGTAACATTTAAGAGAAATTATTATAACACAAAACCATTATCATTATCCATGAATCCTAACAGATCAGAGTGAATAGCTTTCTGGGGTTTCCAGGTGTGGTATTTTGGGGAGATTGGGAAGGAGTGCTACATTAAAGTAAAGAAACCAGTGTTAGAGCACTCCACCGTAATGATCTACCACATTGATAAGCAGCTGAAAAATATACTGGGTTATAGTGTTCGAACTACATGTAACAGTTATTTCTTAGCTCATCATCTTTACGCCTTCACAAAGGAATATCATACTTCCTACTCTCTGGGAAAAAAAAACAAAGGGCTATAGTAACTAACCTTAAAAAAATAGGTAATTTAAAGAGGCTCATCTTGCTGCCTAAAAACAAAATCCCTTAAATTCAAAACACCGATGTGAAAGAATAACCAATTTCTAATGGGGAGGGAAAAATGATAAAGGGCTCTGGTTAAGTAAAACTATGCAACAAATACACAGGAAGTTCAGCAGAATTTATCAGTGACTTAACTTCAACTACTTTTTGTGGTCTAATATCCCAATAAACACCTAAAAACTACAGTGCTCATGTATCTTATGGTTATTGATGTAAATCCTCTTTGAAGAGCAAACTTAACAGTAGAGTTTAAAATTTCATGTCTGCCTAGTCTGGAGAAAGGTTATGTGTTTGTCACTAAACTCTGAGTTATCTACCTGAGCAATTTTGCTCATTATGTTATAAAATCAAGATTTCACACATTCAAACATTCTTCTTATCAGAAGAGATTGAAGTAACAAAGCAAAATACAGCTACTGGCCTGCTCTCCTACAGGTTAGGAAGTGACACAACTGCAAGTTCAGAAAAACTGTTTTAAATAGTACTGGAAAAATGTCCATTAATATCAGAGATTTACCTAGCTCGGAGGTCAGCCAGCTGATCAGTCATCTGGCCCAGTGTTTTGCATGTTCCCAGAATCTCTCTGCGTTCTTTGCCTGCACACAGTTCTCCTGCTTTTCCAGCTTCATCAAGGATCTGCCTTATTGCTTGCTCACCAGCATCCCCTAAGATGTATAGTCAGTTAATAAAGCAGATCAGACATTCCTTGACACATGAGTAAACCGCTAGTCTCACGTCCCACCCTGTTAACTGCCATGAAAATACAAGACTTACTTTATCAAAAGGAAACATACACCAGATATGACAACTATAATGGGCTGGTATTTATTTCTGAAACAATATATGATAACATTAATGAGTATCACTTATATTTGCAACCTACCCTGATACCACAGGTAACACTTAGTAAAATCTGATTTGCATTAAGTTCTACAATTATCTTTGCATTTGTGCTTACCTACTTAATAATTTATTTCATTAATTGTCAGCGTGAATGACAGAAGGCTTTGAAAATAACTTTGAGGTTTCTGAAATCATGTGTGGCAAGCACAAGCAGCAGTTCCATAAATAACAATTCACTTCCAACTTTTAAAACTGTATTACTTTGGCTTCAGTGCAGAGTAAGTCTTTCAGATAGTCTTTCGACATCCAAATGGAACCAACCTCTATAAATTTTATTTGCTTTAAAGATGCATACACAGGCAAAACTTTTAAACAAGTAAAGGTAACTAATAATAGTATTAATGGTAGATTTTAATGTTAAAAATTTGATGTCAATACTGAAAGAAAAATTGTTCAAGAGATATTAAGGACATCTAAACCTATACAAATCTGAAAATACAGAAGGGGGTATCTTAAGGTTTACCAACCACTGTGGTTAAATACTGTTTAATGCAATTTATGGTGTTTTGGTTTTATTAGTGGAATGCAAAGAAAAACCATGTATGTTATACAGAGTATATTATTTAGACAAATGAAAAGAAGCAAAGCTTTCCAGGTCATTAGACATAACTTACTCAATATCTATAGTATCTAAAGGAATAAATACAGTCTCTTTCAGAATGATCCTCTATGTATGGGTTAATGATTAAAGGCAATTTTGTCTTAAACAACAGAATTATTCAGATTTTAAAAAAACCTGAAATGCTTTGTGGTGTTATTTTTAAATATTACCTGGAGGTGCATTTGGATCTCTCAGCCAACCTTTTGCCTGATTCATCTTTGAATCTATTAAGGCTAAAGCTCTTTTCATGGCTTCAGTGTCCTTTACAAAAGAGAAACCACCAAAATGATTCTCAAAAAATTAAAGCACAAATACTCAGCACAGCCAAAGCAGACAAGAATTTTATGAAGCAGAGTCTACTTACAGAAACACACCCATATCAGCAGCTCAAAACTCATTTTCAAACTAGCAGGTCATAATCACTTCTTTCCAATGAAGACAGACATTTTCATTTCACTCAAAATGCAGAAAATATACATGCAATTGTAGTGATTTTTCTATTTTTATTTTTACTAGTGTTTTAATTTCTACAGTCAGAGTTCTAATAAGCACACATCTTGGAGTTAATTTCATTTTTTTCCAGGCATCCAGGCATATAGAAGAGTTGAAACAATAAGATTAGAGTTAACTGTTCAGAAATGGAAATTGGCCAGTGAGTTTTACTACTTCAATGTAAGAGGCTGCACATCTGCATTTTTCACCTGATTTGCTGCTTAAAGTCAAACGGATGCTGTTTGCAGAAAAATAGACTGCCACATAACTCCTGGAATTCTTAGATATGGAGTTTAATGTCTTAGGAGACAAACACATGTGGTTATTTTAAACTCAGAACTCCTCTGCCATAAGCATCAGAGAAGCTGCTTATTTGACCATAATGCTGCTATTATCCAATACCTTTTTGACTACAGGAAATAAAACCATCCAGTTCTCATTTCTCTGCATACTCTGTTGCTTTTTTGTGTATCTTGTCTCCACTAGAGGCCAGAAGTTTTCCATCTTACACAAATGGAAAGAGTGAAAAGAGTAACAAATACCTTAAGTAGAAAGTTGGGAAAAAGCCAAAATTGCTTTTTACCACACATGTCATGGAAATAATTTGAAATGCATCTAACACTGCATTATTAGTATACAGATAATGAAAAGCTTGGCTCTCACATTAACTGGACTGTCCATGTCTCATGAACTCTCATGAAGAGGAGCCTGCTAGCATCAGAGATCAGTATATGACAATATCCTGACAACAGTAAAGAACTACCACTTTGTGGAGTTGTTCATTCTGAATGCTTAGTCTCAAAGCTACATCACTGTAAACATCTTGGCATTTTTATTCAGGCATGTCAGTCTGCCAGCAACTCATAAGGTGTTATAATATAATCAGCAACCAACTTCATGAAAGGTCTTGCGACACTGCTGGATATTTTCAAAGGCTCTTGATTCACAGCCTGAGATTTACACCTCGATGATGTGGGCATATCCTTTTAAAAGTTTTCTTCTCTATAGCTTGAGAACTGTGCATTTAATGTATGATAAGAGACAAGCAAATCACTTCAGTATTCAAACGTGTATAAAAAACCTTGCTAGCTATGAAGGTAGGTGTCAGTTTTCTGTTGGTTTACATATGGGCTGAGGCTACGCTGGTTTGGAAAGAATGGTCTACTGCAGGCCTGTGTACCCAGAAACAGACTGAAACAAAGAACTAAATGGATTTTTTTTTTAAAGGCAACAGATGTGGATGTGTGTTGAGATCATAGGTGTGGAATGGCTGAGAAAAGGAGCATTGAGAAAATAGTCTTTGCTGCTCGCTTTCTAATGATGCAGGCTTTTGGTGTTGTCTCAGGTGCAGAGTTGCAGTTTCAGCAAAATTATATAGAAGCCTCTGAATCTACAGTCTTATATCAGAGGAAAAAAAAAAAAAAATCAAGGGTACTTTAGCTTTTCAACTCATGATTTTGTAATTGCTAGCACTACCCAAGCAGTAACCAGATCCATCTGCTCCCTCATACGAAGGCTACATAACTGGATCACTCTGCAGTGTAAATTTTCCTATCTGGTATGACTCTACACTTTTGCGAAATATTGTCCTTTTTCTACTTAAAAAAAAATCTGGTGTCATCCTAGTGTAGCAAAGTGTTCCAGGACAACCGCTCTTAAAGCAAAGATTTACCATCTTCACAGCTCTAACTGCTACAACAAGGAATTCCTCTCAGCTTTCACCTGATAAGGCATTTTCATTGCCATGACAAGTAATTTTTAAATAGGAAATTAGAACACATCCTTAACCAGGTTTGTTGGTATTGCACTTTTGTTTCTGCCACAGCCATGTCTAGTGCCAAGATACTTGGCAGGCGACAAAGGTGTGACAATCCTGAAATGTCTCAATTTATCCACCAATTCAGGCTACTAAGCAGGAAAACAAAAGTAGAAATAACTCAGATTAAACAAAAAGCAACTTGTTCAAGCTTTTACTGCTTGAAAGCGTCTTGACATTCCTGTTTCTGGAGCTGTTTAAAGGCCTTATTCCTTCCTAAACAGCTAAATATGTTTAAAATTTTAAACATTCTTAAACTCTGAGGTTTGCCAGCAGAATATCTGTTGCAAGCCAGAACAGAAAAAAAAATCTTACAACTACCCTGCGAAGTTTCATATACAGCCATTTTATCAGCAAAAAAAGATGGCTTCTGTCCTCTCCTCACAGTTCTGTTGGCAAAAAGAATTTCATTAACAAAACCAGTGCTATTCCCTTTTCAGAAGGGACAAAACAACTTAAGTTATATCAGGTTAAACAACTAGGGTAACATTGCCTGAAGGGAAAAAAAAGCAGGTTGGCATTTTACAAGTCAGTTTCTAAAGAAAATGAGGATGTATTCATCAAGTTACCTTTATGCATCACTTCTGCCACTACCAAGAATTTTGAGATTATTCACAAAGCAGGTGATACTGGCACTGATTTGAAAAGGAGCAAAATAAATCCTACACAATCCCTTGTTGAATGTAAAACACAACCTCTGACTCAAAGTGGTCTGGTGTAGTGATATCTGCATTTCATTACCAAAGAAGGCAATGTTGAAAGAAATGTTGAAGGAAATAGCCAAAGCCAGTCTCTTGGCAGAGGACCATCCAGAGTTCAATCCTGTAAGATACCAGATACTCTCAGCTTTCTACAACTTTTAAATTTCTCCATTTCTATGAAAATGGAAGAAGTTTGAATTGAATATTCCTTCAAAATTTATTTAAAAATAAACATGAAGAATATACAAGGGAAAGCTAAATTCCTCTGTAAATTTAAAAATTCAAGAAAAAAAGGTACAAAGCTATGAATGGAAGAAATAGATTTATTTCTTATTTTTCAAGATTTTGTCAAGAGATCTTTATTTACTCTGTACTTAAATTCTAAATCAGCACACTACTTTAAAAACCCAGTGTTGGTACAAGCCAAGATTATTGCTATCCAATAACAGCAATGTGCATTTCAAAGTCTAGAAAGACCAATAAATTGTTTACAAACAACCCTACAACTCTGTCTCCATATACTTACTCATTCTCCACCATCTCTGGGTAGGTTTTTTGGTACTTTAATGTATAAACAATTCAAGATAGAATAATAAATATAAAATAAACTCCAACACAAACAATAGCATGTACTACACAGCTAAGAATTCACAGCTGTGCATCTCCAAATGTATGTTTCTTTGCTCCATAAAAGCATGGGTAAAGCATTTCCATTGACCAGCAGGCACAAAGTGCATGCAACAGTAGTCTCAAGCAGAATTAAAGTGCTCCTTCGTCTTCCTCCCATAGAAATGAGTAAGTCAACTGTTAGATATGTATGCAAATGTAGGAAATGTCTGTAATAGATGGCCATGAACAAACTAGTTCCTGCTTCATCCCACCGTATGTTTCAACTCAAACTTTTTCATAACTGTTTGGTTCACACCCAGTGCTACAGTTCCCAGTTTTCAGTGCAGTGTAATTCAAAAACAAAATTTAAATAAAAAGTTCTTAACTCAGAACAGAATGATACATTGATATTACCAGTCCACACAACATACTTATGCATTTCATATAATGACCAGTGTTTTCCATTTGGAAATACTACTAATACAGTACCTATGTTCTTAATAAAATCCTTTATTAATCTGCCTCACTAGCAAGAGGCGTACGAATTTCCAAGACTAGATTGCCAGCTTTTTGCAACAGTCTTATTTTTACCACAAAAACTTCCAAATTTGTTGTGTAAAATAAAACCGTATTTGTATTTCGTAAAATACAGGAATGCTCAAATCCAGTAATAGAACTGAATTGAAAAAATGCACATATAAAGCCAAAGTTTTAGGCCTAGATCTGAACACCATAAACCATTTGAACTGAAGGAAGGCTGCTGGTGAAACATGATGGAATGGACAGAATTCCTTATTTAATAAAGCTTTCTGGGCATGCAGAAAGCTCCTTCCTGCATGACTGGACCCTTTATTTGTAGCTACAGAGACTAGTAACAAATTAACACAAAAGCATTCAGCAAGAACGGGCTCTACAATCTTGGGCTAACTCTAACAAGACTCAGAAAGACAGTCTTAATGCAGTTCAGCTTGCAATTACCATTCTCTTAGTGACAGCCAATTCCACATATAGCTAGACAG